>PVLC010036140.1:0-15929 GCA_004027655.1 Graphiurus murinus
GCGCACGCTTGTAATCCCAGCATTCGGGAGGCTGAGACCGGAGGATCCGGGTTTGCGGCCAGCCTCAGCTACCTAGTGAGGCACTCCGCAACTTAGTGAGACTCGGTTTCAAAATAAAGAATAAAAAATAGGGCTGGGGGTGTAGCTTGGAGGTAGAATGCCCCTGAGTTCAATCCCCAGTACCGCAAAAAAAAAAAAAGAACTAAGAAGCAACTACACACAAAGATCACACAGGTACAACAGTTGTAGGTTACCTCAAAGGTCAATTAAGATTTTGAACCCACACTGATTTCTAGGGTCCAAAATGTACATGCTCCGTATAAAGACACTCAAAACTTTTTTTAAATGAATGTCAACTATGGGTGTGGTGGCGCATGCTTGTAATCCCAGCACTTGGAAGGCTGAGACAGGAAGATCAAAGGTTCGAGGCTAGCCTCAGCTATTGAGTGAGGCCCTCTACAACTTAGTGAGACCCTGTCTCAAAATAAAGAATAAAAAGTGGGGCTGGGGGTGTAACTCAGAGGTAGAATGCCCCTGGGTTCAATCTCTAGTACTGATGATGATGATGATGATGATGATGATGATAATAATAATAATAATAATAATAATAATAATAATAAAAATAAAATAAATGACTGCCAAGTAAATTATCTAATCATCAAAAACCCTCAGTACTCACAGATAGTGATCAGGATCAAATTTGGCCAGCTCGGCAGCCAGGCGCTTCTGCCGGCGTTCATCTGCAGGAGTGAAATCCGGGTCTTTGATGTCAATAACGTCACTCAGTTCATCCTAAGAACCCAGAAAAGAAAGAAGAACTGCTAGTTTCAGCATTTAGAAATCAACTTTTGAGCCGGGCATGGTGGCGCACACTTGTAATCCCAGCATTTGGGAGGCTGAGACCGGAGGATCCGGGTTTGCGGCCAGCCTCAGCTACCTAGTGAGGCACTCCGCAACTTAGTGAGACTCGGTTTCAAAATAAAAAAAATTAAAAATAGGGCTGGGGGTATAGCTCGGAGGTAGAATGCCCTGAGTTCAATCCCCAGTACCGCAAAAAAAAAAAAAAAAAAAAAAAAAAAAAAAAGAAATCAACTTTTGAAAGAAAAAAAAAAAGCAAAACACAGGAAGAATCAATAGTTTAGACCACTGACATGTGATATGTAAATTCAAATCCAACAAACTTTTGTTAAGTACCTACCACTCCCTGGGTCCTGTTGGAAACTTTCACAAAGATTATCTCATTTTTTTTCTTTGCAGTACTGGGGATTGAACCCAGGGGCATTCTACCTCCGAGCTATACCCCCAGTCCTATTTTATATTCTTTATTTTGAAACCGGGTCTCATTAAGTTGCAGAGGGCCTCACTTAGTAGCTGAGGCTGGCCTTTGAACTCGGATCCTCCTGTCTCAGCTTCCCAAGTACTGGGATTACAAGCGTGTGCCACCATGCCCGGCTAAGATTATCTCATTTACTCTGTGCAATGAACTGAATAACACGTATTAAAGCTGTAAAAGTATACCATAAAGACAAGAATGGAATAAACTCCCTCACAAGCAGGAAGGAACATTAATTCTCTATCCATTTCCCCATTTGTCCCTGGAGATCTGAAAGCTATAAAAAGCGTGTGAGCTAGGCATGGTGTGCACACCTGTCATGCCAGTACTTGGGAGGCTGAGACAGGAGGATCACAGGAGGATCGCAGGTTCGAGGACAGCCTCATCAAGTAGTGAGACTCTCATGGACCTAGCAAGACCTTGTTTTAAAATAAAAATAAAATAGGGCTAGGGGTGTAGCCTGGAGGTAGAATTCCCGGTATCACAAAAAATAAAAGTAGTGTGTAAAAAAATAAAAGATGCCTGAGTATCAGACATCTACATATAGACTTTTTTTTTCTTCATATAGTCTAGCTCAGCTGGTCTCAAGGAAGAATTACCACATAAGACTATACACACAGAACTGTGTACATTCTACTTTGTGAGCCGATTTAAGAATTTTTATGGGCAGTTTTCATACATATGATTTTCCATTTGAAAGTCTGAAAGCCTAAGTAAAAATCAATTTTACTGTAACTGTCTTTACAGAGATGAATACATCTTAATATGTAGCATGTTTCCTAAGTGGAATCCTACAGAAAAGATGTGTAGTAGGAAACTGTTTCGGATACCATATAGTCTTTATTCTTTTTTTTTTTTTTTTTTTTTTGCGGTACTGGGGATTGAACTCAGGGGCATTCTACCTCTGAGCTATACCCCCAGCCCTATTTTTTTATTCTTTATTTTGAAACCAGGTCTCACTAAGTTGTGGAGTGCCTCACTAGGTAGCTGAGGCTGGCCGTGAACCCGGATCCTCTGGTCTCAGCCTCCAAATGTTGGTATTACAAGCGTGCGCCACCACGCCCGGCTTGGTCTTTATTCTTTTTTGTGTGTGAGTGTGTTGTACTGGGAATTGAACCCCGGGGCCTTCTACCTCTGAGCTACACCAGCCCTATTTTATTTTCTAATTTTGAAACAGGGTCTTACTAAGTTGCTAAGGGTCTCACTAAGTTGCTGAGGCTGTTCTTGAATCTGTGGTCCTCCTATCTCAGCCTCCCAAGTACTGACTGGGATTACAGGCATGCACCACCAAGCTCAGCTTGGTCTTTATTCTTTTGATCAGAATTGTGAAGCAAAGAAACCTTATGGAGTGCAAAATATTCCTAGAACTCTGTCTCTTTTTCTCTGTTCAACCTCCCTGTTCCCTTACTAACCCCAGATGAGAAGAGGAGAAATCGAAAGGAGTTTAAAGGAAATTAGCTGAAAAGAAATCAAAGGAAATAACTTTGTAGAGCTATGGAGACAAGCTGGTTGGGCAGGTTTGTAAATGGAATGACAGGTCAGTGCCTAACAGGCAGATTTAAAAGCTGACGGCTGTTGGTCGGTGGTGCACCTCTGTAATCCCAGTATGTGGGAGGCTGAGACAGGAGGATTGTAAATCCCAGAACAGCCTCAGTAATGTAGGAGACATTTTTTCAAAAAAAAAAAGCATGGAGGTAGAATGCTCCAGTCTCGCTCGCTCGCTCTCGCGCGCGCTCTCTCTCTCTCTCTCTCTCTCTCTCTCTCTCTCTCACACACACACACACACACACACACACACACACACACGATGGCTGGAACACAAAATCACCAAAATTAAAGTGAGCTATGCTGAATTAATAAGGGAGAGGGTAGGATACAGCTTTCCCATATGATCAAAATTCCCATAGAATTAAAAAAACTATCTTATCTTCACTACAATCCACTTAGGTCAGCTGTACTTAATCTTAGCACATTCTGATACAAGAAAGGGATCCAGAGACCTTTTGGGAAGACAGCAGAATATCGGGAATATCTTAACACTTCAAAGCACAAGAATTTGGGGCAAAACCCAGATTGCTGGCTGTCCCCAAACTTACAAAAATTGGCATTACAAAAGTTCCTTTGCAATTTACTTTTTGGAGACTTCGAATGTATTTTTCTATAGAAACACTAAATAAATAGTAGTTAGACACTCAGGGCAGCCCACAAGTTTATATAATTCATAAATAACTTGAACTGGACTATTCACAATGCAAAGAACTTAATGAGCAGCATTTCCATGGGAAATATTGAGAGTTTCTGGAGGTGAACCCACCAGAAACATCTCCGGAGCAGTGGAACCTGGATTCCTCCTGTCTCCTGCCTCCCTCTGTTTCTTTGCCTGCCTGGACGGAGCAACTGCAGCCATGGGCTGGGCAAAGGCGCTGCAGAGGGCTTGTGGGACAGAAGGGAGGACAAAGTACCTCAGGGCTTACCTCAGCTAGGAGAAGGCCCTAAGATGCGCTAAGAGCCATTTGCTGCCCTGGACCCTGACTTGGTTCAACGGGCAGCAAACTGTAGGGCAGATTTGTGAATGCAATTACAGGTTAGTTAGTGCCTAACAGGCAGGTTTAAAAGTCGATGGCTGAGCTGGGCGTAGTAGCGTGCACTTACAATCCCAGTACTTTGGAGACTGAGATAGGAGGATCAGATTTGAGGCCAGCCTCAGCAACTTAGGGAGATTCTCTGCAACTCAGTGAGGCCTTGTTTCAAAAAGTTAAAAATAAAAAGGGCTGGGGAATGTAGCTCAGAGGTAAAATGCCCCTGGCTTTAACACCCAGTACCAAATTAAAAAAAAAAAAAAAGGTAAAGTTAGCTTGGAATATTAATGTCTTAAGGCATCGATCAACCAAAGGGAAGGCAGGAAAGAAAGAGGAAGAAAAATAGTACTCTACAACAGGAAGCAAAGGGGTCCTCTTTTTCTTTTTAAAGAATTGCTGTGGCCACCAGTCACCTGAGCTATTTAAACATGGGCCCTGGCAAGGGAAGGTCGTGGAGCATTTCAATCAGGCTCAGGAGCTTTTGGCCACAGATCAGGCAGAGCCAGTCTGGAGAGAAAGAGGAACTGTGTGCACACCTGGCCAGGGTGTCTCCCAGAGACAAAAGCCTTGCGTCCCCAGCGCAGTCAAGGGAGGGAACGGGCCGGCGGGCCTGGCATCCCGCAGCCGCTGGCAACAGAGGTGCCCAGAGCCGGCTGGGTTGGCGCCCAGACTCCAGGACTGAAGTCGCTGCCAGCGGCCGCCACAAGCTTGTTGTTCGGCCCTAACTCTGCGCAGCGAGGGCACTTTTCCAAAGGCACCCTGGAGGCTGGCAGCGATTTCAGAGTAGAGAGACAGAGAGAAAGAAAGGGGGTGTGTGCGTATGCGTATGTGAGTGGTGGTGAGGGGGGGCGAGCAATGTTAAACGAGAATTTGTTTCAGCATAAACATTTTAATTTTCTTCTCATTATCAGTATAAGATACAGAGGTTCACAGGCAAACCTGTTTAAAAGGTTGGTGGTTTAAAAAAAAAAAAAGGAAAGACTGCTCCTCGGAAAGGGTTATTCAATGAAGACCAGATACCTGGGTGTCGGGACTAGGAATGACTTTTTTAAACTTTCTTCTTTGTATGTTATTTTTTGGTGCTGGGGATTAAACTCAGAGGCCTTCTAACATCCATCCTGAGCTACCCCCCCATCCCCAGCCCTTTTTCTTTCTAAACAGGTTCTCACTAAGTTGCTGAGGCTGGCCTCACACCTGCAATCATCCTGTTTCAGTCTCTCAGGTACTGAGATTAAAGGTGTGCACCACCACGCTCGGCTTGTATTATATTTTATAAGGAACCCATATTGCTTTTATTATCAGAAAAAAAAAATAAAGTCACTTTTCTTTCTTTCTTTTTTTTTTTTTTTTTTTTTTGCAGTACTAAGGGTTGAACCCAAGGGCATTCTACCTCTGGGCTATACCTCAGTCCTATTTTTTATTCTTTATTTTAAAACAGGGTCTCACTAAGTTGCGGAGGGCCTCACTTATAGCTGAGGCTGGCCGTGAACCCAGATTCTCCAGTCTCAGCCTCCCAAGTACTGGGACCACGAGACCCTGTTTCAAAATAAAGAATAAAAAATAGGGCTAGGGATATAGCTTGGAAGTAGAAAAAAAAGGAGGAGGAAACAAAAAAGCTGTAAGAATACTGGTAAAATATGCATAATGAATAAAGCTTTATGGCTATTTCCTCATCTTATGGCAGAACTAGAGAAACTAACCTTATGAGAAAACATTGTATTTGAGAATATGGTGAAGTTTTAAAAATTACTTTAACTTGGAAGAGATGCTTCTAAAATCTCTTGCTTCTTGTGTGATGATCATCTTAATATTTCCTAGCTGTTTTACTAGTAGAAAATGGGACATGTTGTTAATCTTACATGATCATTCTTTTTTTTTATGTGGCACTGGGGATTGAACCCAGGAGCATTCTACCTCTGAGCTACACACCCAGCTCTATTTTATATTTTATTTTGAAACAAGGTCTTACTAAGTTGTGGAGGATCTCATGAAGTTGCTGAGGCTGGCCTCAAACCTGTGATCCTCCTGTCTCAGCCTCCCAAGTACTGGGATTACAGGCATGTGATACCATGCCTGGTTCATCCCTTAGTCTTTAACCACTTAGTAGGACTATCACAAATAGAGCAGTTGTAAATGCAGAAGAACTCTAGTCATCCTGACTATGTAAGATCTTTGTGGCAAAATCTCATAAAACATATGAATACCCCAAAGAAGCTATTCTTTAATTTTTAGCATCTTGGTTTACTATGGTTTCTGAATGTTTGGTTATTTCCTACTTGTCAAGAAGGATACCATATCCCTTCAAAGTTAAATGATGCAAGAAAGTACAATTCTCTTCAGAGACGACATATGTCCACTGGCCTGTCTACCGGTAAAATGTGCACGTGCTGTGGTAAGAAGTTCACGATGAAATGGTACTGTTGAGCCGGCAGACACAAGTGCTGGGTGCACTGCTGTCCATCTGCCCTGGAGCAAAGAGGGCTCCGGGATTCACTCTTCCAGGGTCTAGAGAGGTAATACAGCATACACACCATATTTTATTCACCCCCCTCTAAGAAGTCCAGTATCCAAATACATTACTATTTCTATTGCAAAAAAAATCTGAACATTTCCACTAAGTGCATATTAAAAAATTAACTATTGGCCAGTCGTGGTGGTGCATGCCCCGTAATCCCAGTACTTGGGAGGCTGAGACAGGAGGATCGCAGGTTTGAGGATGGTCTCAGCCACCTAGAGAGACCCTGTTTCAAAACAAGTAATAAAAAGGGCTGGGGGTATATCTCAGAGATTGACTACCCTTGGGTTCAATTCCTAGTACCACACAAAATAATAATAATGAATAATAATAATAATAACTTAAAAAACTAACAATAGTTCAGATAAGGTTTTGTCACCAAATTAATATTTTTAAAACTTTTAGTTTTCAGAACTTTTGGGATCCTGGTACTGCATACATGGTATAATAAGCATGTACTACAAGCAGTATAGAATTTCTTTTTTTGTGTGTGTATGTGTGGTATTGGGGATGGAACCCAGAGATATTCTACCTTTGAGCTGCACCCCCAGACCTATTTTATTCTTTATTTTGAAACAAGGTCTCACTAAGATGCAGAGGGACTCACTATGTTGCTGAGGCTGGCCTTGAACCTGCAATCCTCCTATTTCAGCCTCCCAAGTACTATGATTACAAGCGTGCACCACCATGCCGGGCAGCAGGATAGAATTCACACAACAAAACTCTCAGAGTTCACTGGCATGCTCAGCTTTTTTTCTCTACGTTGAAGGAATACACATTCAAATTGTTCAGAAAAGCAATGGTAGCTGGGTGTAATGGTGCACACCTGTAATTGCAGTACTTGGGAAGCTGAGACAGGAGGATCGTAGGTTCGCAGCCAGCCTTAGCAACTTAGTGAGGCCCTGTTTCAAAATAAAAAACAGAAAGAACTGGGGGTGTAGTTTGGAGGTACAATGCTCCTGGGTTCAGTACCTAGTAAAACACACACACACATGCACGCACACACACATACACGAGTATTTTATAACAACTTTTGTTTAAAATCAACCTATATTGCATCTTTTTTTTTTTTTTTTTTTTTTTTTGCGGTACTGGGGATTGAACTCAGGGGCATTCTACCTCCGAGCTACACCCCCAGCCCTACTTTTTATTCTTTATTTTGAAACCGAGTCTCACTAAGTTGCAGAGTGCCTCACTAGGTAGCTGAGGCTGGTCGCGAACCCGGATCCTCTGGTCTCAGCCTCCCGAATGCTGGGATTACAAGCGTGCGCCACCACGCCCGGCTCCTATATTGCATCTTTAAAGAACGTTTTCAATAGATATAAGAACTTGTGACTTGTAAAGGGTCTCCACCTAGGCTTGAGTCAGGGCTGTCTGTCAGAACCCTCTCCAGAGGATCTTCCCTAAACGGCAGCAGCAATTCCAATGCCAAGTTCGCTGCGGGGAGCACTTTTCACCTGGATGTACAGTCTGTACTTATTCTGTGTGACATTTACTGTCCTTCATTGATGGCTTTAGACTGGCGAGCCCCAGCCAGATTGACTGCGTACTAGCTCCTGACCTGACACCTGGGGTCCATCAGCGCAGTTCCTGTCGCTGACAAAGGTGACTCTGTTCTAACTACAGAGCTCACCAGGGGACCTGAGCAGAGACAGGAAACACAGGCCACCAACAATCCCTCAGAAAACGCCGCCGAGCTTTTAGAAGGAGATATTTCATCAGCATGACTGGCTTCCCAGTAAATCTCACTTTTGTTTCCTTTCAGGAATCTTGAGAATGTTTCTGTTTTCCGACGCCAGGTATCTTAATAGCATTCTACACTTTCAGAGTTTTCATATGCAGTACCTCCTGAACTTTTCAAAACAGCCTTAGAGAGGTGGTGAGCCTATTTATCCCCACTTTACAAAGACAGAAAAAATTTATTCATGGTCAAAAAACTGGCACGGTATCCCAAGTCTAAGCAGAGATACTAGTGGAACCAAAATCTAGGTACTTTTCTTTTCCTTGACAGATTCAAATACCCCCAACTACAGATACAGTATTCCTAGTGGGAAAATCTGAAATCCCAAATACTCTAAAATCCAAAACTTGCTGAGCAGCAACTCAAATGAAAGCTTACATTTGAACTCCCTCAAGAACTAGACAATTTGATCAAAACACAGTCTCATTCTCACTAGGAAATTTTCTCATTTGTATATAAAAGGACATTGTCTCACTTTTTTTTTTTTTTAATTTATTTTTTGGTACTGGAGACTAAACCCAGGGTCATTTTACCTCCAAGATATACCCTAGGTTTTCCTTTATTTGTTTATTTTTTAAATTTTGAAGCAGGGGCTTGCTGAGTTGCTGAGGGTCTTACTAAGTTGCTGAGACTAGCCTCAAACCCTAAAATCTCCTGTTTCAGCAGTGCATTATAGGCATGCACCACAGGCTGGTAATCATCTCATTCATATATATCAGAAAAAGGTATCGTGCCCTAAGTACATGATCTCCACTTTCCAGAAGTATAAAACATAAGTTAGCATGGTAGCACATGCCTGTAATCCCAGTACTTGGGAAGCTGAGATAGGAGGATCTCAGGTTCAAGGAGACCTCCGCAAGTAGTGAGAAACTCATCAATCTAGCAAGACATTGTTTCAAAATAAAAGTAAAAGAACTAGGGGTGATGATGCAGGCTTGTAATCCTAGTACTTGGGAGGCTGAGACAGGATGATCACAGGTTCGCAGCTAGCCTCAGCAACTTAGTGAGGTCCTCCGCAACTTAGTGAGACCCTGTTTGAAAATGAAAGAATAAAATAGGGCTGGAGGTGTAGCTCAGAGGTAGAATGCCCCTGGGTTCAATCCCCAGTACCACTAAAGAAATAAATAAATAGGGTTAGGGATGTAGCTTGGAGGTAGAATGCCTCTGGGTTCAGTCTCCAGTAACAAAGGAAAAAAACCCCAAAACATAAAACATAACACTTTCCAGGAAGCACGAGGTTGTTTTGTGTTTTGGAACCTTCATATCCACAACACTGAATGAAAGGGGATAAAAGACAGCAGCAGGGCACTGGTAAGAGCAGTGAAGCTGGACGGACCAGCCAGGGAGCCGGAAGGAAATGAACATCTGGGTAATAATTATGTGTAAGAAGCTGCGCTATGTGTTCTAAACACGTAATCTTTCTGAAAAGCTGCCCAGCATAAGCAGAATATAAATTAAAATATCCCAAAGAGAAAACCCCGCACCCCAAGCTCCTCCAGAAAGACGACGTACCTGTAGCCGCTGAACCACTCCTGCCCGCGAGTTCCCAAACCCATAGTGGCACTGCGGGCTCAAAGCACCTTCTGAAGCTTCTTCGTAGGGCGTCTGCTCAATTTCCCACTCAAACTCTTCATCGTCGTCTTCTACTGCTTCCTCAGAAGCCTCAGGAGCACCTAACCAAGTTAAATAGAAAAACTTTGAACGTATTTGATTTCTTTTGTGTGTGGTACTGGGGACTGAACCCAGGGGCATTCTACCTCTGACCTAGACCCCAAGCCTATCTTATTTTTTGTTTTGAAATAGGATCTCACTACGTTGCTGAGAGTCTCACTATGTTGCTGAGGCTGGCCATGAACCTGTGATCCTCCTATCTCAGCCTCCCAAATACTGGGATTATAGGTCTACTTCATCATGCCCAGCTGAAAGTGTTTGATTTCTTCGGTACAACTAGGCAGAGAGAAGTATAGGAAATAATAGCTGCATATCTACACCAAAAGACATGTACAAGAATAGCCTCAGTTCCCCTATTCCCGATAGCCAAAACAATGGGAGCCTGCCCAAATGTGTATCAGTAGCAGGAAATATAAACAAATGTGGTGATCTTCATGAAAGGGACTGTCATCCCGTAACGGAAGCAGGTGGACTGCCGCCACAATATGGACACGCCTTATGAAAATAATACTGAGTGCAAGAAGCCAGACATAAAAGAACACATACTATACAAATTTTATGTGCAATTCGAAAATAGGCAAAATGGCTGGGCGTGGTGGTGCACACCTGTAATCTCAGTACTTGGGAGGCTGAGACAGGAGGATTGCAGGTTGGAGAACAGCCTCGGGAAGTAGTGAGACTCTCATCAACCTAGTGAAACCCTGTTTCAAACTAAAAATAAAATAGGGTTAGGAATGTAACTCAGAGGTACAGTGCCCCTCGGTTCAATCCTCAGTATCGCTCCCCCTCCAAAAAAAAAAGGCAAAATGAAAGGTGCTGATGACCTTGAAGGAGAGAGAAGGTCAAGTCAGAGACACAGATGGGATACCAGGTATGAGAAACACTTTAGTTCTTGACCTAGCTGGCATTCACATTATATTCAACTGTGTACGTTTGCCAAAGAGAAGGAGACGTTTGTAGGGAAATGGATGGAACTGGACAGTATTATGTTAAGCAAAATAAGCCAGATTCAGAAAATGGAGGGTCATGTGTTTTGTCTCATATGTGGAAGCTATAAGGAAAAGAAGCGGTGGGGGGGCTCTCATGAAAAAGGGAGATTGGTAGAGTAGAGGCAGAGGACGGGGTTGGGGGGGGGGATAGGAGAGGTAATGGAATAAACTGACCAAATATGCTATGCGCATGTACAAATATATAACCACTACTATGTATAATGCACCAATAAAAGAAAAAGACAAGACAATTTTTTTTTCCGGTACTGAGGACGAAACCTGGGGGCATTCTATTTCCGAGCTACAGCCCCAGCCCTATTTTTTATTCTTTATTTTGAAACAGGGTCTCACAAGTTGTGGAGAGCCTCACTAAGCAGCCAAGGCTGGCCATGAACCTGTATCTTCCAGTCTCAGCCTCCCAAATGCTGGGATTACAAGCGTGCGCCACCACACCCGGCTTAAGACAATGTTTCAATTGGTCCAAAAATGTGACTGGCCTACTGTTCACTAGGATTATTTACATCTTTTAATTATAAGACTGAATGGGCTACTTTCACATGACCACTTTCTCTTGTCATCTGAAGTATTTTCTATTTTTTTTTTTTTTTTTTTTTTTTGCGGTACTGGGAATTGAACTCAGGGGCATTCTACCTCCGAGCCCTGGTTTTTATTCTTTAGTTTGAAACCGAGTCTCACTAAGTTGCGGAAGGCCTCACTAGGTAGCTGAGGGTGGCCGCGAACCCGGATCCTCCGGTCTCAGCCTCCCGAATGCTGGGATTACAAGCGTGCGCCACCACGCCCGGCTAAGTATTTTCTATTTAAAAAAAAAAAAATCCCTTTCCCCCTAGACATAGCAATCCAAATATTTCTATTTATCTTTATTTCCCCCCAACTGCAATAAACATACCTATTTCTTCCACGAGTGGTTTGGCCGTCCTGGATTTTCTTGGTGCCAGAAGAGCAGTTAACAGGTTCAGCCCCTCAAAATGCTGGCCAGGAGTTTCTTTGGGCAATCGAATGGTAAAAATTCCTTAAAGATAAATTTGTTTTATGCTTAGACAGGTTAAAGTTTTCAAAGCCTTCGCAGATATATTCAAGGAATAAGTGTCTTGGCAAAGCATAATTTTAACTTATAGGGCTCCAAAATTATGTCCTTCTTAGAATTCGTTATTACAACTCAAGACAGGAAAAGACTCAAGCAGGGCTTTCCAGAAGCTGATACTTCTCTAAGAGGTCAATCTGCTCAAGCTACAGATTGCTTTAGTCTCGTCTAGTATGACCTTATCCTACGAATGCATTACAAATTCAAATCAAAACTTCTGAAAAATCAATGGCACCCTAGTGCACTGAGATCAGTATGCAATTTTCCTGTCTCAGCCTCCTAAATATTGTGATTACAAGCATGCAGCACCACACCCAGCAATATTCATTGAATAAATTAAACAAGAATATACAAGGTACTCTTATTTCAGTTCCAGTGACAAAGGAAAAGTCATTGGCTTCTAGAAAAGGAACATAAATGGTTTCATGGCTAACTAAAATGACAGACTTATCAATCACGAGAAGAAAATTCAATTAGCATTCAAAAGCCACCCACGGATAGTTTCTCTCTCATCTACCTGTTATTTAAATTCAACTTTGAAAACTGGACAAGAAAGGTTTCATTCAAGGGCTTATAAATCATCTCCCTCTTTTAGAATCAATCTTCTCCCTTTTACTTTTAAACACTTACTAACTGTAGAGGAAGTGCTTCTAGAAAATTGACCACAGTATCTGACTAATTCAATTTTACTTTGAAGAATACTGTGAAATACTTTAAAGGACTCGGGAAATTCTCACTGTTAAGAAACCCAAGGCAGGGGACAGTAGCGAAGAGAGAAAGAGTGGCAGGCGCAGACTGCAATTGTAAGACATCTAAAGGTCTCCACAGTGTACTGAAAGGCTATTATGTCCATATTCTAACATGAAGAATCCAAAGGGAGAAAAAGAAAAAACGAAAAACTACCCCAAGCCAGGCGTGGTGGCGCACACTTGTAATCCCAGCATTTGGGAGGCTGAGACCAGAGGATCTGGGTTCGCGGCCAGCCTCAGCTACCTAGTGAGGCACTCCACAACTTAGTGAGACCCTGTTTCAAAAATAAAGAATAAAAAAAATAGGCTGGGGGTGTAGCTCGGAGGTAGAATGCCTCTGAGTTCAATCCCCAGTACCGCAAAAAATAAATAAATAAATAAAAAACTACCCCAAATTCCAAAGATGATACCTTTATCTGCATCATACGACCCTTGCTCATTTCCATTTTCGACAATTCTTCCAGGAAGAGTTAATCTGCAGATTTAATACAAGATTCTCATGAAGTTGTTAAATACAACACAATGTAAGCGATCATCAGTAATCCATTCAAACTTATCAACCACTTAGAAAGGAAACCTGCCATCAATCCATTCACATTTTACAAACCAAATAGATTAGATTCCTCCCCTAACTAAGAAAGTAAAAATTAGAGATGACTCATCTTTCTTTTTGAATATTTCCAGATACCAATAAAATAGAAAAAAAAAAAAAAAGAAAATCCACAATATATATTAGCTATCACTACTATAATAGTACTTTCACCCCTATCTTTTTTGTGTGTGGAACTGGGAAGGAACCCAGGGGATGCTACCTTCAAGCTATACCCCTAGTCCTAGTTTTTATTCTTTATTTTGAAACAGAGTCCCACTAAGTTGCGGAGGGCCTCACTAAGTAGCTGAGGCTGGTCACGAACCTTCGATCCTCCTGTCTCAGCCTCCCAAGTCTTGGGATTACAAGTGTGTACCACCATGTCTTGCTAGATGAGTAAGAGAATTATTTATATACCAGTGCCTAACATAGCAGGTGCTCAATAAAAATATACTAATTGACCTCCAAAAAAAATTAGGGAAAAGGCCAGAAAATGGGAAATAATAAACAATAAAGCCAAATGCATACATCAGGCAAATTACTACTTTTAACAAAAGCAGAAAGCAAAAGTGTTTTTTCTCAAATCTTGTTATTACTATATGGGGATTTCCTCTTCTTTCAGACTAAAGGAAATATACTGATTTCCCTGCTTCCGGTTTTACCCTGCTTCAATCAGCCTTAAACTGAGGCCTCCAAAGAATTTTTCCAGACCAGGAATCTGATTATCACTTTTCCAGTGGAAAAAGCTTTTATGGCTGCCTGATGTTGACTAGACAATTTAAGCTCTTCAATTCTGGCATATCAGGCCCCTTTCATTCCATTCCAAACTTAAAATTTAAGCCTCTTTTCCTCCTATGACCCACCCTCTTGCTTTCTACTAAATGCAACAAAACAAACGGCATATCCCAAATGGCCCAGGGCTTTACAACTTAGTTGCCTTTGACCCCAAGGTTTCCTCCAGCTACAAGGCATTTTCAGAACCATGAAGCCCAGAATAATCAATGTATGAACAAGTTAGTTTGTTATAATGATTACAGGCACTATAGTTTCAAAATGTGGAATCTTAGCTCTGCCATTTATCAGGTACCTAACTTCTTTGGAGAAGTTAATTAACTTCAAGAATTAATAAATAATAGGACAGTAGTCCTTCCTTCCCATTTTCATTTTCTGTGGTTTCAATTACCCCCCAAAATATGGCACAATACAATATGACACAACTTTTATCATAGAATATTGTTATAATTGCTTATTTTATTATTGTTGTTAATCTCTTACTGTGTCTAATTTATAAATTAAACTTTACCTTAGGTATGTAGGTATAAAAATATATATATATATAGTATACTTAGGGTTTGGTACTATTCATGGTTTCAAGCATCCAATGGGGATCTTGGAATGTACCCTCCAGGGATAAGGGGGACTACTATATATTCAAGAAAGTGGGTTAAGGATTAAATGAAAGCAAAACAGGTTGAGACACAGTGAAGAAATTAGTTTGAGGAGGAGAGGTTTTTATTACTTGGACAAGAAAGGAAGGCTGAAGCAACACATAAGAAAGATTGGGAGAGGCTAGGCTCAGTGATATATGCCTGAAATCACAGTACTTCCAGTACTTCTGAGTCTGAGGCAAGAGGATCGCAGGTTCAAGGCCAGCTTCAGTGACTTAATGAGAACCCTAGTTCAAAATAAAAAAATAGGGCTGGAGGTGTGGCTGGAAGAATGTCCCTGGGTTCAGTTCCCATTATAAAGAAAGAATTTTGAGAGACGGAAGGAAAGACAGAAAGGAAGGAAAGAGCAGGGCATGGTGGCACTCTCTTGTAATCCCAGTACATGGGAGGCTGAGACAGGAGGATTGCAGGTTCTTGCCAGCCTCAGGAACTTGTAAGGCCCTCCATAACTTAGTGAGACCCTGTTTCAAAATAAAGAATTTTGAGAGAAGGAAGGAAAGACAAAAAGGAAGGAAGGAGCAGGGCATGGTGGCACTCTCTTGTAATCCCAGTATATGGGAGGCTGAGACAGGAGGATTGCAGGTTCTTGCCAGCCTCAGGAACTTGTAAGGCCCTCCATAACTTAGTGAGATCCTGTTTCAAAATAAAGAATAAAGCCAGGGATGGTGGTGCATGCCTGTAATTCTAGTACTTGGGAGGTTGAGACAGGAGGATTGCAGGTTTGAGGCCAGCCTTAACAACCTAGCATGGCTCTCAGCAACTTAGTGAGACCCTGTTTCCAAATAAAAAATAAAATAGGGCTGGGAGTATGGCTCAGAGGCAGAATGCCCCTGGGTTCAATCCCGAGCACCAAAATAAAACAAATAAATAATAAAAAATAAAATAGGGCTGGGAATGTAGCTCAGCGGTAGAATGGTTCTGGATTCAACCCCTAGTACCACACACACACACACACACAAAGTGAAAAGAAGGAAAATGAGAATTGATTTTACCTAGTAAGAAAAGGAAGACAAGTGCAGCTACTTGAAGAGGGCATAGGCCCAACACTTCAACACATAGGCACAGGTCAAAACTTTCTCAACAGGACCTCAAAAGCACAAGCAACCCAAAGGAAGATCAATATATGGGATTACAATAAACTAAAGAGCTTCTGTGCAGCAAAGGAAACTATCAAGAACCTCAACAGAGAACCCACAGAGTGGGAGAAAATCTT
>PVLC010036141.1:0-15935 GCA_004027655.1 Graphiurus murinus
GGCCGGGCGTGGTGGCGCACGCTTGTAATCCCAGCATTCGGGAGGCTGAGACCGGAGGATCCGGGTTCGCGGCCAGCCTCAGCTACCTAGTGAGGCACTCCGCAACTTAGTGAGACCCGGTTTCGAAATAAAGAGTAAAAAATAGGGCTGGGGGTGTAGCTTGAAGGTAGAACGCCCCTGAGTTCAACCCCCAGTACCGCAAAAAAAAAAAATAAAATAAAATAAAATGTGTTTGGGGGGGGGGCGGGTGCCAGGCATGGTGGTACACACTTGTAATCCAGTGTAATCCAGTACTTGGAGGTTGAAACAGGAGGATCGGGGGTTCGTGGCCAACCTCAACTATTTCATGAGGCCCTCTACAACTTAGTGAGACCCTGTTTCCAAATAAAGAACAAAAAGTAGGGCTGGAGATGTAGCTCAGAGGTAGAATGTCCCTGGGTTCAATCACCAGCACTGCAAAAAAATAAAAAATAAAAAATAAAGAGGAAGGGGGGGGGGTGGAAGGATAAATCAGAAGTAGAATGCCCCTGGATTCAATCTCCAGTACAAAAAAATTTTAAAAATCAAGAGAAAGTACACACCTGTAACTCCAGTACTTAGAGGCTAAGACAGGTGGATTCCAAGTTCAAGGCAGCCTCAGCAACTTGGTGAGACCCTGTTTCAAAAAAAAAAAAACAAAACAGCTGGGAGTAGTGGCACATGCTTATAATCCTAGTATTTGGGAGGCTGAGACCAGAGGATCCAGGTTCACAGCCAGCCTCAGCTACTTAGTGAGGCCCTGTTTCAAAACAAAGAATAAAAAATGGGGCTGGGGCCGGGCATGGTGGCACACACTTGTAACCCTAGTACTTCGGAGGCTGAGACTGGAGGATCCAGGTTCACAGCCAGCCTCAGCTACTTAGTGAGGCCCTCCACAACTTAATGAGACCTGGTTTCAAATTAAAGAATAAAAAATAGGACTGGGGGTGTAGCTCAGAGGTAAAATGCCCCTGAGTTCAATCCCCAGTACTGGGGAAAAAAAAATAATAATAAGGCTGGGGATATAGCTCAGAGGTAGAATGCCCCTGGGTTCAATCCCAGTTACACACACACACACAATAATAATATGATGGGTGCAGTGGTGCACATGCTTGTACTCCTAGTACTTGGGAGGCTTGAGACAGGAGGACTGCAGGTTTGAGAATAGCTTCAGCAATTTAGTGAGACTTTCAAAAAGGGATGGGAGTATAGTTTAGAGATAGAACACCCCTGGGATCAACCTCTGTATCCTTCACCAAAAAAAAGACAATTATGTACATTTATTTAATACTTTGCAAGCCAAAGAAAGTAAAAATATTTATATATTTTAACCTCAAGGGGGCACTTTATTAAAAATAATGCTTTTTCCCTAAATGACTCCAAAGTAATTAATTTCTTTTCTTTTCTTTTTTGTGGTACTGGGGATTGAACTCAGGGGCATTCTACCTCTGAGCTACACCCCCAGCCCTAATTTTTATTCTTTATTTTGAAACAGGGTCTCACTAAGTTGCAGAATGCCTCACTAGGCAGCTGAGGCTGGCCGCAAACCCGGATCCTCCAGTCTCAGCCTCCCAAATGCTGGGATTACAAGCGTGTGTGCCACCACGCCCAGCTTCAAAGTAATTTATTTCCATAAGATAATTACTCAAAAAGAAGTAAGGATTTGATCCACTGCTTTCTCATATATGGTTTTTGGAATCTGAGAAACACAGGTATAAGGGGTTTGCAACTGCCTTAAGCCAACATTAATAAATAACCAGGTAAAACCTTCCTGTAAGGTTCCCAACCAAAACACATACACACATATACACACACACTTCTTTTGTGTTTCAGAGAAATGAGATTTTTTTCAACCTTGACCTACAGAGGAAGAAATGAGTAAAATAGCAAACCCTTATACAAAAAAAGTCAGGAAGTCAGGAGCCAAAAATTCAAATTCAAATCTCCTTCTAACTAGTTGTGTTACTTTAAGCAGGTCACGTAACTTCTGTGCCCCAGTTTCCTCATATGTAAAATGCGTATAATAAAAATAGTACTAATTTCATTGGTTCTAAAAACTAAAGAATTAAGCCAGGCATGGTGGCGCACACTTGTAATCCCAGCATTTGGGAGGCTGAGACCAGAGGATCCAGGTTTGCGGCCAGCCTCAGCTACCTAGTGAAGCACTCTGCAGCTTAGTGAGATCCAGTTTCAAAATAAAGAACTACACCCCCAGTCATATTTTTTTATTCTTTATTTTGAAACAGGGTCTCACAAAGTTGTAGAGAGCCTCACTAAGTAGCTGAGGCTAGCTGGGAACCTAGATCCTACTGTCTCAGCCTCCCAAGTATTGGGACTACAAGTGTGCACCATCACGTCCAGTTCTCAGCAAGTTTTGAGACTCTGATCAACCTAACAAAACCCTGTTTCAAAATAAAAATAAAATAGGACTTGGAGCCGGGCGTGGTGGCGCACACTTGTAATCCCAGCATTTGGGAGGCTGAGACTGGAGGATCCGGGTTCACGGCCAGCCTCAGCTACCTAGTGAGGCACTCCGCAACTTAGTGAGACTCGGTTTCAAAAATAAAGAATAAAAAATAGGGCTGGGGGTATAGCTCGGAGGTAGAATGCCCCTGAGTTCAATCCCCAGTACCGAAAAAAAAAAAAAAAAAATAGGACTTGGGATATAGCTCGAAGGTTGAATGCCCCTGGGTTCAACCCCTAGTTCCACCAAAAAAAAAAAAAAAGAGAGAGAGAGAGAAATTATTGCTTTCAAAGTAACAGAAAATCATAAAACTTAGCTTAAAAAATTATATACTGCCGGGCATGGTGGCGCACGCTTGTAATCCCAGAATTTGGGAAGCTGAGATGGGAGGATTCAGGCTCGCGGCCAGCCTCAGCTACCTAGTAAGGCACTCCGCAACTTAGTGAGACCCTGTTTCCAAATAAAGAATAAAAAATAGGGCTGGGGGTATACCTCGGAGGTAGAATGCCTCTGAGTTCAATCCCCAGAACAGCAAAAAAAAAAATTATATACCATTGTGATACTTTTTTTCTTTTTTGGTAGTGCTGGGGATCTGGGGATTGAACCCAGAGGCATTCTACCTTCGAGCTACACCCCAGCCAAATTTTATTTCTTATTTGGAAACAGGATCTTGCTAAGTTGATG
The DNA here is from genome assembly GCA_004027655.1 of Graphiurus murinus. Taxonomy (NCBI): domain Eukaryota; kingdom Metazoa; phylum Chordata; class Mammalia; order Rodentia; family Gliridae; genus Graphiurus; species Graphiurus murinus. The sequence continues at coordinate 3,167 of PVLC010036141.1, forward strand.
AGAGTCTCACTACTTGATGAGGATGTCCTTGAACCTGCAATCCTCCTGCCTCAGCCTCTGAAATACAGGGATGACAGGCATGCATCACGAATCCTGGCTTCTATTTTTTATTTTATTTTTTTTAAAAACAAGCCGAGCGTGGTGGCGCACGCTTGTAATCCCAGCATTTGGGAGGCTGAGACCGGAGGATCCAGGGTCACGGCCAGTCTCATCTACCTAGTAAGGCACTCCACAAATTAGTGAGACCCTGTTTCAAAATAAAGAATAAAAAATAGGGCTGGGGGTATAGCTCGGAGGTAGAATGCCCCTGAGTTCAATCCCCAGTACAGAAAAAAAAAAGAAACAGGGTCTCAGCCGGGCATGGTGGCACACACTTGTAATCCCAATACTTAGGAGGCTGAGACTGGAGGATCCGGGTTTGAGGCCAGTCTCAACTACTTTGTGAGGCTGTCTGCAACTTAGTGAGACCCTGTTTCAAAATAATAAAAAATAGGACTGGGGGTCTAGCTCAGAGGTAGAAAGTCCCTGAGTTCAATCCCCAGTGCCACAAAAAAAAAAAAAAAAGAAAGAAAGAAAAGAAAAGAAACAAGGTCTCACTAAATTGCTGAAGCTGGCTTTGAACCTGTGATTTTCCTGTCTCAGCCTTCCATGTACTGGGATTATAGAAGTATGACACCACAGTGGCTAGAAGTGATACTTTCTTTGGTACCCAGAAATAAGGAGGGGGAGGAGAGGGATGAGAGGAAGAGTAGGAAAAGGAAAGATACTTTCTTAGGATTAAGTTTATTTTAAGAGCAGAATGTGGTGCATATGCTTGTAAAACCAGTATATGGGAGGCTGAGACAGTAGGATCACAGGTTCAAAGCCAGCCTTGGCAATTTAGGGACTCTCAGCAACCTAGTGAGACTCTGTTTCCAAATAAGATATAAAATTGGGAAGGGGGTGTAGCTTGGAGGTAGAATGCCTCTGGGTTTAATCCCCAGGACCAAAAAACAAAACAAAACTTACTTTAATTGTAATGTTGTCTTATATTTAATTTTATACTTAATTTAGAAATGTGCAAATAAACTGGGTGTGGTGGCACCTGTCTATAATCCCAGTACTGAGACAAAGAGGATTGCAGGTTCACAGTCAGCCTCAGCAACTTAGTGAGGCTGGGTGGGGTACTTGGGAGGCTGAGACAGGAGGATCACAGGTTCGAGGACAGCCTCAACAAGTAGTGAGATTCTCATCAACCTAGCAAGATCCTATTTCCAAATAAGAAATTTTTAAAAATCAGGCTGGGGATGTAGCTTTAAGGTAGAATGCCTCTGGGTTCAATCCCCAGTAAAATAATATAGATAGATAGATAGATAGATAGATAGATAGATAGATAGATAGATAGATGATAGATAAATATAAAAAAGGGCTGGGGGTGTAGATCAGAGGTAGAATGCCCCCGGGTTAAAGCTCAAGTACCACCAAAAAAAAAAGAAAGAAAGAAATGTGCAAGCCAGACGTGGTGGCGCACGCTTGTAATCCCAGCATTTGGGAGGCTGAGATGGGAGGATCTGGGTTTGAGGCCAGCTTCAGCTGCTTAGTGAGGCCCTCCTCAGCTTAGTGAGACTCTGTTTCAAAATAAAGACTAAAAAATAGGGCTGGGGTATATCTTGGAGGTAGAATGTCCCTGAGTTCAATCCCCAGTACTGCAAAAAAAAAAGTTTGCTGAAGCTGGCTGTGAACCTGCAAGCCTCCTATCTCAGCCTCCTAAATACTGGGATTACAGGCATGCATCACCATGCCTGGCTACTTCTACTTTTAATAATTAGCTACCCAGCCGGGCGTGGTGGCGCACGCTTGTAATCCCAGCATTTGGGAGGCTGAGACCAGAGGATCCGGGTTCGCAGCAAGCCTCAGCTACCTAGTGAGGCACTCTGCAACTTGGTGAGACTCGGTTTCAAAATAAAGAATAAAAAATAATTAGCTACCCTAAGACTTAGTTAATGGGACTAAACAAATCAAGATGTGTTCCATTATTTCCTATGTTCTCTGACAGTAAAGGATACTGCTATCAATACTCTAGTTTATAGGAACATGTATATTTTTAAGTTAATCAGAAAATAGGCAGTCCACCTATCTTTTTTTCCACTTTACTATAAATAACAATTTGACCCTTTTGGTATAAACCAATGAATCAGATGAAAAAAATGAGAAGAATAAGCTCCTAAATTTTTTTTTTTCAGTATTGGGGATTGAACTCAGGGGCATTCTACCTCCAAGCTATACCCCCAGCCCTATTTTTTATTCTTTATTTTGAAACAGGGTCTCACTAAGTTGCGGAGGGCCTCATTAGGCTGGCCTCAAACCCAGATCCTCCCATCTCAGCCTCCCAAATGCTGGGATTACAAGCATGCGCCACCATGCTCGGCTCCTAATAGTTTAAAATACATATTTCTACTTTAACTATTCTTCCTCCATTTAAATCATAAAAGCACTAAAAAAAATATTATAGTTATATGCAACACACAAAAATCTTTCAAATAATTATGAAGCCAGGTGTGGTAGAACACACCTGTAATCTCAGTACTTGAGAGGTTGAGACAGGAAGATAGTAAGTTGGAGGCCTGCCTCAGCAATTTAGAAATCTAGCAAGACCCTGTTTTAAAACAAACAAACAAACAAAAAAGGGCTGGGGGGTGTAGCTCAGAGGTAGAATGCCCCTGGGTTCAATCCCCAGTACCACAAAAAAAAAAAAAAAGATGCTTTATCAGCTTCCTGGGTTTTGTTTTATTTATTAATGTATTAATTTATTGCAGTACTGGGGATTAAACACAAGAGCATTCTATCTCCAAGCCACACCCCCAGCCCTATTTTTTATTCTTTATTTTGAAACAGGGTCTCACTAAGTTGTGAGGTGCCTCACTAAGTAGCTGAGACTAGCCATGAACCTGCAATCCTCCTGTCTCAGCTTCCCAAGTACTGGGATTACAACCATGTGCCACCACGCCTGGCCAGCTTGCTTGCTCATGTGCATGCGCTCACTCTCTCTCTTGCTCTGTGTGTGTGTGTGTGTGTGTGTGTGTGTGTGTGTGTGTGTGTGTGTTTTACTGGGGATGGAACCTAGGGGCATTCTACCTCTGAGCTATACTCTCAGTTGTATTTTTTTATTTTTATTTTGAAACAGGGTCTCACTAGGTTGATGAGAGTCTCACTACAAGATTTCTGTTTATAAAAGAGGAAGAAGTCATGAAGCAGCTTAGGCAGATGACAATAACTATGATCTGACAAGATACAAATGACAAGGACATGTAGGAGATATACTTTGTTTTTGAAATATTTAAAGCTGCATATTCTTTTTTTTTTTTTTCTTCCAGTACTGGGGATTGAACTCAGCGGCATTCTACCTCTGAGCTATACCCCCAGCCCCTATTTTTTATTCTTTATTTTGAAACAGGGTCTCACTAAGTTGCAGAGTGCCTCACTAGGTAGCTGAGGCTGGCCGTGAACCCGGAACCTCCAGTCTCAGCCTCCCAAATGCTGGGATTACAAGCGTGCGCTACCACGCCCAGCTAAAGCTGCATATTTTTTAAAATAATCACAGAGTTCAAGAACAAAAATTAAAAAGATGTAAGACAAAGTATAGTAGAAAGATAGCAAAAAAAAATTTTTTTTTAATTAAAATTAAGCCAAAACAAGAAAACCTGCTAGGCAGCCGGGCGTGGTGGTAATCCCAGTACTTGGGAGGCTGAGATAGGAGGATCACAGGTTTGAAGCCAGCCTCAGCAAGTTAGTGAGGCCCTCCATAACTTAGTGAGACTCTGTTTCAAAATAAAAGAATAAAATAGGGCTGAGAGTATAGCTCGGAGGTAGAATGCCCCTAGGTTACATCCCCAGTACCACAAAAAAACAACAAATAAAAAATAAATAAATTGAGGCTTTGAGTTTACAAATTAAGACTTTGCCAAATTAAGGTAGAGATTTCTATAGAAAACCAACAGTGTGATTCCTCTTCTGAGCTTTAGGAACACACACGAACACGAACACACACACACACACACACACACACACACACACACACACACACTAAGCCATCTCTAGTGATTCTTTGGTGGGGTGAGGTAGGGTGGAGGTGGTTGGCAGCTAGGTAAGAGGGACAGGCGTTTTGGTAATCAGAAAGTCTCAGTGTTCTGTAGAAGACCAGCACAAACACAGCCGTTCAAATGAGAATACAGGATGCTAATTTCATTTAGAGGTTTCTATGTAGAATTTGTATCATAATAGTCCAAAGTCATTTCAGAAGAAAAAAGAGAAAGAGGCTCCTGAAACATTTCATCTTCTACAAAAAAAGTTTCCTTCTGTGGTCCCTCTTTGAAGGAAAAATTATTTCAGCATAGATTTAAAGATCCTCATGAATTACTGATGCTAATAGTTTTATTCCTAAAACATATATGTATAAAACAACTTACTAAATACCATATTGTGCTCTCCAGTCTACAGCTTATTCCCCCCCCCCCCCCAGTCCTGGGGATTGAACCCAGGGGCATTCTATCTCTGAGCTATACCTCTAGCTCTATTTTTTTATTCTTTATTTTTAAACAGGGTCTCACTAAGTTGCAGAGGGCCTAAGTAGCTGAAGCTGGCTACAAACCTGCAATCCTCCTGTCTCAGTCTCCCAAGGACTGGGATTACAAGAGTGTGCTACCATGCCTGGCTCTGTTAAGAGCTATGATGGAACTAAAACTAACAAGTATGTGTGTAGAACTTCTTTATTTAAAAAAAAAAAATGACCTTGGAAAAACTATTAATTCTTTAGGCCCCAAATTCCTTATGTGTAAAATGAAGGAGTCCAGTTTGAACTGTTTCCTATCAGCTGTACACTAGAAATCTATACAGGTTTAGATTTGTATATACTTAAGAAATACAAAGTTCAGAAATTAAAAAGGTTGAAAAACAGTCTTGCATCAACACAAATATGGATGTATCTATGGAGTTCCCATGGCTTTTTAAAAATTCCACAAGCTGGGCGTGGTGGCGCATGCTTGTAATCCCAGCATTTGGGAGGTTGAGACAGGAGGATCTGGGTTCATGGCCAGCCTCAGCTACTTAGTGAGGCACTCTGCAACTTAATGAGACTCTGTTTCAAAATAAAGAATAAAAAATAGGGTTGGGGTATAGCTCAGAGGTAGAATGCCCCTGAGTTCAATCCCCAGTGCCGCAAAAAAAAAAAAAAAAAAATTCCACAAACCTAGGAAGCCGGGCATGGTGGTGCATGCTTATAATCCCAGTACTTGGGAGGCCAAGACAGGAGGACTGCAGGGTTGCTGGCAGCCTCAGTAACTTAGGCCCTCCGCAACTTAGTGAAATCCTGTTTCAAAAATAAAATGGGGCTGGGGGTAGTGTGTAGTTCGGAGGTAGAATGCCTCTGAGTCCAATCCCCAGTACCACAAAAGAAAAAAAAAAAAATCCCACAAACCTAGGGAAGAAGAAGCAACTGAAATTAGCCATACGCATTGGGGTTAATTTTCTATTTGATTGTGTGTGTGTGTGTGTGTTACCAGAGGTGGAATCCAGAGTCATTCTAACTCTGACCTAAACCTCCAGCCCTATTTTATTTATTTATTATGTATGTACGTATGTATGTATGTATTTATTAGCAGTACTGGGGATTGAACCCAGGTTCATTCTACCTCTGAGCTACAGAGGGAGTTGCAGAGGGGCTCATTAATAGCTGAGGCTGGCTGCGAACCTGTGATCCTCCTGTCTCAGCCTCCCAAGTACTAGGATTACAAGTGTGCGCCACCATGCCAGGCCCTATTTTATTTTTATTTTGAAACTGGGTCTCATTAGATTGATGAGTCTCACTACTTGCTAAGGCTGTCCTCGAACCTATGATACTCCAGTCTCAGCCTTCCAAGTACTGAGATTACAAGCCTGTGCCACCATGCCTGGCTTGGGGTTAGTTTTTAAGCATGGGAAATGATGGGGCCAGGTTGAAGCAAAGCTAGTTTCCCATGTGGGTGTTAGGGAGGAGGTACAGCTAAGAAATTTTCAAAGGGGCTTCCCTGGTAGTTAAGTCTGGATAGTCAACCAGAAGGGTCCTTGTCTGTGGCATCTAGGACTAACATAGCCAAGCTCCAGAGTCCTTTGCTAAAAATAGGTGAAGGAGCCTGATGTGGTGACACATGCCTGTAATCCCAGTACTTGGGAGGCTGAGACAAGAGGATGATAGGTTTGAGAACAGTTTCAGGAGTAGCGAGATGCTCGTTAACCTAGGGAGACTCTGTTTCAAAATAAAAATAAAGCAAGATGTGGTGGCACACGCTTGTAATCTCAGTATTTGGGAGGCTGAGACAGGAGGATCGCAAGTTTGGGGCCAGTCTCCATTACTTAGTGAGAACTTCCGCAACTTAGTGAGACCCTGTTTCAAAATAAAGAATAAAAAATAGGGCTGGGGGTGTAGCTCAGTGGTAGAATGCCCCTGGGTTCAATGCCCAGTACTGCAAAAAATATATATAATAACAATAATAATAATAATAATAATAATAATAATAATAATAATAATAATAAATAAATAGGGCTGGGGTGCACCTTGGAGGTTGAAAGTCCCTGGGTTCAATTCCCAGTGCCACAAAAGTAAATAAATAAATATAAAAATAGGTGAAGGGAGCAGTCCAGTTTTGGAATAAGTCATGATTCAAATTACCCTCCCATATGTATATGTATCATATAATGAGAAATAATTTAGCCAGAAGAAAAGCAGATATTAAAAGCTGTGTTTGTTCTATTCACATTAAGTACTAAATTTTAGAGCACAACTTATATATTACAGAAATTGATCACACACAAAAGAGAACCTTTGCAATCAAATGCTAGACATACATCATAAAAACAAAAAGATAATCCAGTCCTGTACCTCAAAATATACCTTAGACAATAAAATTTGGGAAATGGGACACCAACCATTATTAAATCCATCCAATATTTTCTTATTACAGATGATTAAAACCTCCAGAGAAGCCAGGCGTGGCGGCACACGCTTGTAATCCCAGCATTTGGAAGGCTGAGAACAGAGGATCTGGGTTCGAGGCCAGCCTCAGCTACCTAGTGAGGCACTCCACAACTTAGTGAGACCCGGTTTCAAAATAAAAAATTAAAAAATAGGGCTGGGGGTATAGCTCGGTGGTAGAATGCCCCTGAGTTCAATCCCCAGTACCAGAAGAAAAAAAAAAAAAAAAACCTCCAGAGAAAAACAGGGCATGGTAGGGCATGCTTGTAATCCCAGTACTTGGGAGGCGAGATAGGATTGCAGGTTCGAGAACAACCTCAGCAAGTAATAAGACTTTCAGCAACCAAGTGAGATTCTGTTTAAAATAAAAATAAAATAGGACTGGGGTGTAGCTTGGAGATAGAATGCCTTTGTGTTCAATCCCCAAGACCCCCCCCCACACACACACACATAATATATGCAAGACAAAGACTGGGAAACGTATCTGCAGAATGCATTCAACTAAAGAAAACTACTTTTAAATTATGATAGTGAACTCTAGCAGAAAATGTTTCAATAACAACACACTAAAAATTTTGACAATAAGCTCATAAATCAGGAGCTAATAATCTCATAAGAAACTCTGTCCTCTGTCATAGTAACTAAGAAAAGCCCATGCAGAACAGAGCGGACGGTCCCAGGACATCCGCATTTTGGCCTCAGCTGTGCACATCCACTCTCAGGGGATAGAGAACACAAAACTGACAGAACGTCCTCATGACCTGTCAATTAACAAGATCGCACAAGCCCAACCGCTCGCAGTACCGAGTGCCTGCCACCTGTTAGCTGCTCTTCAGAGAGCCCCAAAACTGAGCTCCTGCAAAGAACTGGGAACGCCTTTGTTGTTCACTAACTACGGAAGCTTCCAGAGTTCTGCATAACCCCGCGCTTTTAAGCAAAAACTTCCCCGAAGCTGGAGAAGTCTTCCCAGATTGGGGCTTTGGCAAAGCCTTCCCCTGGCTAAGGCAAGAGAACTCCAGGCGAAGCACTAATGTCATCTACTAGTCCCAAGAGGGGGGAAGGGTCAGAGGTGAGGAAAGCTGGGGACGGGGATATAAGATCTTAAGAAAAGCTCAGTTTTGCAGTGGAGGAAGGTGAACACAATGAGGAGGTGGACCGTCCGGCTGGGTGGAAGAACAGTGAGATCCCGGCTCAGGGGTCGGGAAAAAGAGGCGCTAAAATGCAGCCAGAAGCGGCGAGAAACCCGAGTTAGAAAAAGGCCGATGAAACTGAGGACAGACAGCTAAGCTGGGGTGAGGAGGCGAGGCCAGAATGAGGGGAAGGGCTGAGGTGGGGGAAGCACTGCAGGACAAGGGACAGACCAAGAGACCCGCACCCGCAAGGACCGAGGAACAACTCTTGACTCGTCCTCCCACCAGCTGCACTCGCCAGGCCGAGCCCAGACTTTGTTGGCGGCGGAGACTCACTCAAAGGCTGCAGAAGCCCCACAGCAAGACATGAGGACCGGTCCAGACCCACAGTAGAACCAACAGAGTGGAGGAAACCGCGGCGTTAGCGTGACCCGGATGCGCATCCCTAGGAACCGGAAGTAAGCGGCCAGGGTCACCTCGCAATCTACGCCTCATTCCCCCAGAAGCCTCTGGGCGCATGCGTCGGGACTCCCTGGGTGGGGAAGAAGAGCCCAGGCCCCGCCCACCCCGTTCCCCCAGCGAGTCCCGACCTTCGTCACGCTGTTCCTGGCGCTTCTGGGTCATATTGAGAACAAATGAGGTGTTCCTTGCTTTCAGACTGAGCCCCAGGAGCCAGAATAAAGAGTACTACAGCCATCATATTTAAAGAAGGTCTCTTAAAATGCATGTAATCCCTATACCTCTCTAAAGGGAACGTGAGGAGAAGTGCTGAATGCATTTGACAGATTTAGAAAAACTGTAGGAGTTAGAATGGGTGGGAAATTTTGGAAGACACTTAAGCTCGCCCAAAGGGACCTTTTTATCCCCATAGTTTATGCCTAGTATTATATTGAACTTACAATTAACTTCATTTCGTGCTTATTGTTTTCAGAAACAAAAAGTTTAAGTCTTCATTAACTTTAATTAATTAGTCAATAAATTAATTTTATGGTACTAGGGATGGAGCCCGGGAGCAGGCTACCTCCAAGCTACACCCCAGCCCTATTTTTGTACTTTTATTTTGAAACAGGGTCTCACTAAGTTGTGGAGGGCCTCGATAAATTGCTGAGGCTTGCAAAAAACCTGCGATCCTCCTGTCTCCGCCGGCCAAGTACTGAGATTACAAGCGTGTGCCACCACACCTGACTTAAATAAATTTCTAAAATACACTTTCCTATATTTTTGCCTGCATATTAATTGCCCTCCTCTTCTTATGACAACCATTTACTAAGCCACATCATTTAGTGAGATTCTTAACTCTTTTTCTCACACTCCACATCGAATTCATCAGCATAATCTGTAGGCGCTGCTTTCAAAATCTGTCTAGAGACAGGCGTGGTGGCGCATGCCTGTAATCCCAGTATTTGGGAGGCTGAGGACAGGAGATCGCTGGTTCAAAGTCAGCCTCAGCAACTTAGCAAGACCTTGTTTCCAAATAAAAAATGAAATAGGGCTGAGGGTATAGCTCAAAGGTAAAAGGTCCGTGGGTTCCACAACCAGTACCAAAAAAAAAAATCTGTCCAGAATCTGACCATTTATTGCCTCTGTTGGTATAAACCACAGTCAGTGACTTTGAGTGTCCTATTTATACCCCTTCCCTCCCATAATCTATTAACACTGTAGCAGCCAGCACCTATTAAAACCTTAGATAAGTCTCTCTACCAAGGAATTCCTATCTCAGAGTGAAAACCCAAATCCTTACATTGAATCTGGGTGTGGTTGTGCAGGCCTATGATCCCTGTACTTGGGAGGCTGAGACAGGAGGATTGCAGGTCAGTGACATCCTCAGCAAGTCGTTAAGACTCTCATCAACCTAGCAAGATCCTGTTTCAAAATAAAAATAAAATAGGGCTGGGGCCGGGCGTGGTGGTGCATGCTTGTGATCCCAGTACTTGGGAGGCTGAAACTGGAGGATCTGGGTTGGCAGTCAGTCTCAGCTACTTGGTGAAGCTCCCAGCAATTAAGGAATAAAAAATATGCCAGGTGTGGTGGTGCATGCTTGTAATCCCAGTACTTGGGAGGCTAAGACTGAAGGATCCGGGTTCACAGCCAGCCTCAACTACCTAGTGAGACACTCTGCAACTTAGTGAGACCCTGTTTCAAAATAAAGAATAAAAAACAGGGCTGGGGGTATAGCTCGGAGGTAGAATGCCCCTGAGTTCAATCCCCAGCACTGCAAAAAAAAAAAAAAAAAAAAAAAGGAGTAAAAAATAGGGTTAGGGGTGTAGCTTGGAGGTAGAATGCCCCCGGGTTCAATCTTCAGGACCACACACACACCAAAAAAAAAGAAAAGAAAAAGAAAAAAAATTCCTGGCATTGAGCTACAGGATCCTCAAGATTTGGTACCACCCAATACAACTCTAACCTCCTCACCTACTCTCTGTCATCCCTCCACTTAAAGCATGTTGACCTTTTGGCTATTTCTTTTTCCTTTCCTTTCTTCTTTTGTGTATATGGGCGGGGGGGGGGGGAGTACTAGGGACTGAACCTAGGGGCCTTCTACTTCTGAACTACACCTCCAGCCCTTTTATTTATTTATTTATTTTGCGGTACTGGGGGCTCACTAAGTAGCTGAGGCTGGCCACAAACCTGGATCCTCTGGTCTCAGCCTCCCAAGTACTGGGATTACAAGCGTAATCCCACCATACTCATCTTTTATATTTTTATTTTGAAATAGTATCTCCCTAAATTACTATGTGTGGGCTTCAAGTCGGCTGGCCTAGCTTCAAACTTGATGTCCTCCTGACTTAGTCTCCAAAGTCGTGGGATTACAGGTGCCACCCACACCTGGCTTTTTTTGCTGTTTTTTAAGCCTGCAGGTAGGCTAAGGGCTCTGTGCTTGCTGATCCCTCTGCCTGGAATGCTTTCCCTAAGACACCTGTACCACTCACCCTGTCACTTCCTTTATGTTTTTATTCAAATGTCACCTTCTCAATGAGACCTCCTCTGACACTATACTTAAAATCGGAATGCTGTCATCCTCCTATACCTCTAACCCTGTTCTCCATAACATTTTTCTGTAATAATATTTGTCCCATTCAACAAGTTGCTTGTAAATTTGACTTAATGTCTCTCCCTTCCCCACCAGAATATATGCTCCATGAGGGGACCACTGTTTGTTTTGTTCATGGATGTATTTCAGCACCAGAACAGAGCCTGGCACATTGTTGGCACCCAATAAATATTTGTCTAATGAAAACCAGCATGGTGGCGCATGGTTGTAATCTCAGTACTCGAGAGGCTGACAGGAATATCACAGGTTCAAGGCCAGCCTCAGCTACTTAGTGAGGCTCTTGGCAATTTAGTGAGACCCTGTTTCAAAATAAAGAATTAAAAATAAGGATGAGGTGTAGTGCAGAATTCCCCTGGGTTCAATTGCCAGTACCACACACAAAAAAATTGTTGCATGAAAGGATAAAATGCTCGTTTATTTGGGGATAAATTGCTTTTTACTGTTGCTTTTGTCTGAAATCATGAAAGCTTAGCCACCAAGTCCACCAGAGGGAGCTCATGAGTAAGCAATGTGATAGCCTCAGAAAAATCATTCAGATAGCACCTACTGTATATACACGATTCTAAAACAGAGCTATAGGGAAGCACACAAATTCCTCCCCAGCACAGAGAATGCTATACCTCACTAGGAATTTAAAAAATAATAATAATGACTGTACAGTCCTTTGAGAACAAAACCCAAGTTCCTTCCTGTGGTCTCCAATGTTCAGACCCCTCCCCATACACTGTCTTCCAGCCCTGCTGCTCCTTCAGGGCCTGCAGCCTAGGCAGAGGGTTCCCTTTTCTTTCTTTTTTTTTTTTTTTTTGTGGTCATGGGAATTGAACCCAGGGATAGTCTAACTCTGAGCTATACATCTAGCCCTGTTTGTTTGTTTGTTTGTTTGTTGTGGTACTGGGGATTGAACCCAGGGGCATTCTACTTCCAAGCCACACCCCCAGCCATATTTTTTATTCTTTTATTTTGAAATAAGGTCTCACTAAGTTGCAGAGGGCCTAAGTATCTGAGGTTGGCCGCAAACCTTCCATCCTCCTGTCTCAGCCTCCCAAGTACTAGGATTATAAGTGTGCCCAGCCTGTTTGTTTGTTTGTTACAGGGTCTCTCTAGATCGCTACTTGCTGAACCTTTTTTTTTTTTAAGGTTTAATAGATGTATTTCAAATACAACATATTTTGTAGGAGTCCACAAACTTTTTATCTCTAAAAATGTGACAATTTTTAGGGTTCAAAAAATTACATTCTTCAAAAGAAATGTCCAAATGTTTTCTTCTATAGCTTCAAACTTTCTACACTCAACTATTTGACTGTTCCATTTCATCCCAGACAATTGTGACATGACTGAACTACTTTATGTGTTACTATCTTCTCCAAAGAAAGTTAAAAAAAAAAGAGTTCTTCAGCCGGGCGTGGTGGCGCACGCTTGTAATCCCAGCATTCGGGAGGCTGAGACCGGAGGATCCGGGTTCGCGGCCAGCCTCAGCTACCTAGTGAGGCACTCCGCAACTTAGTGAGACTCGGTTTCAAAATAAAGAATAAAAAAAAAAAATAGGGCTGGGGGTATAGCTCGGAGGTAGAATGCCTCTGAGTTCAATCCCCAGTACCGCAA
>PVLC010036142.1:0-15947 GCA_004027655.1 Graphiurus murinus
TCCATCTCTTTTGATTTCACAGAATAACTTGTGAAGTATTGGGACTAGTTCTTCTGTAAAGGTTTTGTAGAACTCGGCTGGAAACCCATCTGGACCTGAGCTTTTCTATGATGGCAGAATTTTTATTGTTGTTTCTGTTTCATTGCTTGCTATTGGTCGGTTTAGGTTTTCTATATCCTCTTGGTTCAGTTTAGGTAGGTTGTATGTGTTTAGAAATCTGTCAATTTCTTCCATATTTTCCAGTTTATTGGAATATAAATTTTCAAAATAGTTTCTGATGATCCTCTGAATTTCACCACTGCCTGTGATGATGTCTCCTTTTTCATTTCTTATTTTAATAATTTGGGTGGTTCTCTCTTTCTTTTGGCTAAGTTGGCTAGGGGTTTGTCAATCTTGCTAATCTTTTCAAAGAACCAGCTTTTTGATTTGTTGATCCTATGTATTATTTTTTATTCTCTATTTCATTTATTTCTGCTCTGATTTTAATTATTTCCTGCCTTCTGCTGGCTTTGGGATTAGACTGTTGTTTTCTAGGTCCTTGAGGTATGTCATTAAGTTGCTTATTTGGTGACTGTTTTTCTTAAGTAGACACTCAATGCTATACATTTCCCTCTTAACACTGCCTTTAAAGTGTTCCATGGATTTTGGTATGTCATATCTCTGTTTTCATTTAATTCCAGGGTTTTTTTTTATTTTTTCCTCTTATTTCTCTTGTGATCCATTTCTCATTCAAGAGCATATCATTCAGTCTCCATGTATTTATGTAATTTCTTTTGGTCTTCCAGTTGTTGATTTCTACTTTCATTTTGTTGTGATCTGAAAAGATGTGGGGAATTATATTACAACTTTTGACTTTGCTGGTACTCTCTTTGTGGCCCAGGATGTGGTATATTTTGGAGAATGTTCCATGGGCAGCTGAGAAGAATGTGTATTCAGCTATTTCTAATTGAAATATTCTATATATGTCTATTTAGTCCATTTAGTTTATGGTGTTCTTTAGGTCTGAAGAGTCCTTACTCGTCTTTTGTCTGGATGATCAGTTTAGTGGTGTGAGTGGTGTGCTGAAGTCTCCCAAAATTATTGTATTTGGGTCTATTTGAGACCTAATGCCCCAAAGAGTTTGTTTTACAAATGTGGGTACTATCATTATATTCTTGCTGCATTGTTCCTTTTATTAATAAGAAGTCCCCGCTTTGTCTCTTCTGAAGTGTTTTAGCTTAAAGTCTGTTTTGTCAGGTATGAGTGTTGCTACCCCTGCCTGTTTTCAGTCTCAATTTGCATGGTATATCTTTTTCCATCCTTTCACCCTTTTTGTGTGTGTGTGTGTGTGTGTGTGTGTGTGTGTGTGTGTGGTACTGGGGATTGAACTCAGGGGCCTTCTACCTCTGAGCTACACCCCTAGCCCTGTTTTTTATTCTTTATTTTAAAACAGGGTCTCACTAAATTGCAGAGGGCCTCACTAAATAGCTGAGGCTGGCCACGAACCTGAATCCTCCAGTCTCAGCCTCCCAAGAACTGGGATTAAAAGCGTGCCCCACCACACCCAGCTCCTTTCACCTTTAGTATATGGATATCTTTGGCTGTAAGGTGAGTTACCTGCAAGCAGTACATGGTTGGATTATGTTTTTTTAATCCACATTGTCAGTCTATGTTTTTTAATTGGGTAATTAAAACCTTTGATACTCAGTGTTTTTATTAAAATATGATTTTTGTTTCCTGTCATTTTGTGTTCTATATTCTGTTTGATATAGTATTATCTCTCCTTTGCTTGGTTGCCCACCCGGTAGAGTTCACTTCTTCTCTGGTTCTGGAATTTGTGTCTCTTTTCTTCTTTGTGATTTATTTCTTTAAGTATTTTCTCTAATGCTGGTTTGGTAGTCACGAATGTTTTGAGATTCTGCTTATCTTGGAACGTTTTTATTTCTTCATCAATTCTGAATGATATCTTTGCTGGATATATCAGTCTTGGTTGGAGGTTGTTTTCTTCCAAGGTCACTGTGTCCTCCTGGCCCAAACTCCACAGGGCCCAAGACTATGATGTCCTATTCAGAGCCTGCAGCCTGCTGGTTGGCACTTAATGCATTCCAGAGACTGCTGTTGCCCTGCTGATCGTGAGTCCGTAACACTGCAGAGTGCTGACCTCTGACCTCTGACCTGTGCACTTAGGCTGAGCAAAGCCAGTGATTGCTGTGTTCCAAATTTATGTCCTGGCTCGCTGAGCCTTGATGGCTCCTGAGACACCACTCCAGATCTGCTTGTTACGGTCATGTGAGGTATTTTCAGTCACTAGCATACATCCAGGCCAGGTACAAACTCTGCCGGCAAAGAGAGTATTGAATTCGCAGCTTGTGGCTGGGATCAAGTGATACCCTGCAGGGCCCTGGCCTCTTGGCGTGGTCTTGGCCAGATGGCACTGCTGCTGCTCCCTGCCCTAGGCCCAAGGTCTTGCAAGGAGAGATTCCACAGTTCTAGGCCAGGGCTTTGGGTGGTTCTGTTCCTTAGCCCAGGGACACCACCCCTATCCTGGGCAGCCACACTCCCAGGGGCCTTTGTGCTGGTGCTTGCAGTGCCCAAACACGCCATGCACAAGTTCACAGCTTTCAGAGCCTGCAACTCGGTAGGATGAGCTATGCCCCCCAGACACCAAGGAACGATGTCCCACAGCAATCCCTGGGCACCCTACAAGGGCTCCTCAAACTACTGACAACTCTTCCCTCCTGAGTGCCTCTAGGAGCTCTCTACTAAATCACATTTCTGCTGTGTCTGATAGTAGTCTCCATCCCCACCTCCGCAGAGGTGATTTGCAAAATCTCAAGCCCCCGGGGCAAGTCTATTTCCTTGCCAGGCAAGCCTCTGTGTCTGGGCACAACTGTTTCCTGCTGGAATGGCTGGTTAACTTACAGTTCCGATAGCTGCTGTTTGCTGACCTGGATTGCTGCTGGAAGAGATGGGTTCAGCCACAGCCACAGTGTCCGGGTCCAGCTGGGTCCTTGTCAAGCATGGATCAAAATTCCAATGGCTTTCACTGATGGTCTGTAGTCACCGGCCTCACAAGAATCCATAGTTTCTTCCTGGTAGTCTCTGAAAGCCGAGGTGCCAGCAGCGACCAGCTCTGGCACTACCTGGCTAAGATGGTACCGGTGCTGCCAGGCTCCATTCCCCAAATGGGAGGTGCGGAGAGCTTATACAGTCCTCTGCTCTTTTTTTTAGTTCTGGTTGGTTCTGCTGCTTTTCAACTGTTTTTCGTTTGTTTGTTTGTTTGTTTTAGGTTTTGCTGCTTTTCTGCAGAAGTCGTTGACTTCTTTGCTGAGGGTCTCTGGAATCGGCAGTGCCTGCAGTCCCAGGGAGGTTAGGCAAGATGGTGCCTCCACAGACTCAGCCATTCCCCAGGGGAGGTGTGTGAGGTGTTTTGCTGTCCTCTCTTCTGTCTTCTGGCTTTGTTTCTGCCACCTTTCCATTTTTCATTGCTTTGTTCAATTTTTGGCTGCTTTTTTTCACTTGTTAAGAAGCTGCCTTCACGGCAATTTGGTTTCCAGTGTCAGCGCAACTGAGATGGTGTTGCCTCCCTCACTCGCCATCTTCCTGGAAGTCTTCTGTACCTAGTTTTAGTTACATGGCCAATAAATACCAACTTCACTGAGAAAACACAAAGAGAGAGAGAAAGAAGCTTATTATAACTTTTACCTTATGCAACTTTGTGATTTTTAATTTTTTGACTCTTCCATAACAGTTTAAAACACACACACACACACATATTGTACTGCTGAACCAAAAAAAAAATTATTTCTTTATATCCTTATTCTATAAGCTTTTTCTATTTTTACATTTTTTTAGCTTTTTAACTTGTTGTTTAAATACTAAGACACAAGCGTATACATTGGACGTGGCCCCTCAGCATCAGGACCCCTAGTGCTGCTGTCTTCCACATCCTGTCCCCTGGGCAGGGTCAGGCACGGGCCTGTCACTTCCTATGATGGCAGCTCCTTTTTCTGGAACACTCGCTGGGGACCTGCCCGAGGCTCTTCCTGAGGAAGTGTCACTCTGTTCAGAAATATGTCCAGGGTGATTTGCTTGGCATGCTTCTTTATTTCTTCAGAGATTTGCTTGTAAACACAGGATATGCCATAAACATTCTCCTCTATTAAGGAAAACCTGTCAGTGTTGGGTACTTTCAGACTTTTTTGTTGTTGTTGTTTTTGTTTTTGTTTTTGTTTTGGGGGTACTGGGGATTGAACTCAGGGGCATTCTACCTCCGAGCTACACCCCCAGCCCTATTTTTTATTCTTTTTATTTTGAAACCGAGTCTCACTAAGTTGCGGAGTGCCTCACTAGGTAGCTGAGGCTGGCCGCGAACCTGGATCCTCCGGTCTCAGCCTCCCGAATGCTGGGATTACAAGCGTGCGCCACCACACCCGGCTACTTTCAGACTTTTTAAGGAGCTTGTTGAGGGCTGCAAAAGCTTCCAATAAACCTTCGCTGTGGATTCTCTTGGGGCTTTTCTTTTTCTTCTTCTGCAGTTGCTTCTTCTCTGACCTCCTCAGCTCTACATTTACTGGTGATAGGACTTTTTCAGCTCTATTATAATTTTATGGAATCACCATTGTGTATGAATGAGACTCATCATTGACCAAAACATAATTGTACAGGGTATAAATACACTCAACACATACTAGTTGTAAGACAAAAATAAGACTTCAATGTTAAGAACAATTTGACTATTAGTAGGGAAAAAAATGACTTCTTTGATTTTAACCTTTATTAAATAGTTTGTTTCAATATCTCGTCTTAAGCACTTAGGATGAGCTAATTACTACAGTTAAGTGAGAACTTTGGCACCCATCTCCCAGGCTGGAAAATGTACTGGGGGATAATGTCTTGGGTTCCGTGTTCATCATAATTGGATCACATGGCACTTTTTCATAGCATTTATTACCATGTTCACTTGTTCATCACCAAATAAAAGGAAACCATCACACGGTTGGGAGTGGTGACCTTTCTCTTTCTCCTGCCATTGAATTATTAGAGGAGCTTATCATTTGGCAACTTGAAATTTTTTTAGAAATCAGGAGATTTGGACTACAATATTATTAATAAAAGCTATTTTTTAAAAAGGAGGCAATGCTTTCATTTTTATAAATGCATTATAGTCTCACGTAATGTACTTCATAGTGATGTTTAAGTTAAATAGTTGGTTTTTACATTGTCTTTTTGCAAAAAGCAGGAGACAGATGGACCTAGTTAAGTTTTTTCTATAGGAGTTTTTTCAGCCACGGATCCACCAGAAAGAACCAATAGAATAGTTTTACACACACACATACACACACATAGAGGTTATACCTAAGTATATATAAACACACACACACACATATATGCACAGAGACACATATACATATCTATGGTTATAACTACATATACACATGTATGACTATATATCAACTTACACATACACAGACACATATATATGATGAGATTTGTTGCAGGAATTGGCTTACCCAGCTACGGGGGTTAGCTGGCCATGTCCTGAATGACAGGGCAGGCCCTCAGGAAGGGCAGACTGGAACGCTGGGGCACAGCCTGGTGTTGCAGTCCAGAGGTAGAATGTCTGCTTCCCCAGGGAAGCCTCAGTCCTGTGCTTCAGGCCTTTCAGCAGGTTGAATCAGGCCACCCAGATCTCTAAGGGTAATATCCCTTATTTAAGGCAGCTGATGGTTGAGCTGACTCACCTCTACAGAGCGCCTTCTCAGCAGCACCTGGACCAGTGTTTGATTGGCTACCTGGAGACTATGGTCTAGCCAAGTTGATATGCAGAATTGACATCACAGAGCTCATACAGTGCACATATTTGAATGTTCTTTAATAAAATCTAACGAGAAAATAGAGTTTAGAGAACCAATAGGATAAGTATGTATTACTGTTATCATTTTTAAGACTTTTAAAAATTATTTTTAAGAAGATCCCATGAAAATGGATGACATCTGTGAGATTTCTCTGAAGAGAAAAGAATCTAGGGAAGGTATACCATATAAGTGGATAGCGGTCTCTTCTGCTCAGTTAATGCCTGCTCCTAAGGTTTGGAGAGCTATTGCACATCCTAAGGGAGCTTCAGCAAATGTGAGGACATAGTTAAATCTCTGGGTAAATTGTAGCCTGCCACATCATTGGTCAAAGAAAGACCTGTGTGCCCTAGACATGGGGCTTACCATGGAGAACCTGGGTTGGAGCCAGGTCTATGTTCTCCCCAAGGGAGCTTTTCCTCTGGAAATAGCTGTATCATCAGGAGTGTTTGCAACCTAGCCCAAGACATTTTCTCAGTAAGGAGTTTTTGTATCTGCCTTAGCCAGAGTCCCCCAAACTTCTGTATTCACCATCCCCTTAGCAGCTCAGTAAGTTTTTCATGGCACCACTAAGACAAAAGAAGTACCTAACTGTTCTGGTTTTTAAAGATTTAGGTCTAAATAACACAGTAAGACAGTTAATATCTGAAAAATTTAGCAGTCATCAGAAAATAACACATAAATTGAAAGAAAACATTTTTATTTTACTCGTAAATAACCACATCTCTGATCCAAATAGATGTATGCATGGTACTTGTGGCTTATCACAACATCCCAAACTAGCTTTGCAATGATATATGACATCATTGAAGGGAAGGTAGAATGGCCTGGTGTTAGCAATTCTCAGTATCCAACAGATATTGAGTATCACTGTGTTTTCTTCAAAATTTTAAAAATATTCCAGTGCAGCCCTGTATGTTGTGGCTGCCTCGGTGCATAGTTTGGGAACTGAAGTTCTAAACATTTATACAAGCACCTTGTTGAGTCTTGAGCTCTAAGTAATGTGATTAAAAACTCCAAACACTTTGAAGATCAAATAAGACCTTCTAAATGTTTCCCCAACTTGTATGAGGCAGACTCAAAATATTTAACTGCAAAAGATTCACTGTATGATATATCTAAATTTAAATTAATTATACTATCAGAGCTGGTGTGATGGCATACACCTGGAATCCTAGTACTTGGGAGGCTAAGACAAGAGGATTGCAGGTTTGAGGCCAGCCTCAGCAACTTCGTGAGACCCTCAGCAACTTAGTGACACCCCATTTTAAAATAAAGTCATAAAAAGGTCTGAGGGTGTAGCTCAGAGGTAGAATGCTCCTGGGTTCAATACCCAGTACCAAAATAAAAAAATTACAGTATCAGAATGAAAGCAAATGAACAAATGCACTATTGTTAAACCATTACCTACATATTCCTTCTGCTTTTGCTTTGCTTTGCCATGCTTAAGTGGCAAGGCTTTAATTTTTATATGTTCTTTGTTTCCTGTTATTTCTTTATAGTCAATTCTCTGCAGTGCCAGTGAGAAGGAATTTAATGTCTTTGTGTCAGGAAAGGCCTATTTATTCTGACAAACTGATCAACCTCCAGGGTGTTCCTCCACCATGAAACTGATTTTATATCTCATCCCCTGGTTAATAAGATGTGAAGTGCTTTCCCTGTCACGCCACGAGCTCAGGCTTGCCTCCCTCCAAAGCGGTGGGTGGAATCACACCCTGGGTTCTTGGTGACTGAGCCTCACAGTCCACAGCTTCTCAACAGAGCGTGTAAGAGCTCAGGCAAAGGCAAGCCCGAAGATTAGCAGATGTGTTTAAAAAAGAAAAAGAAGCCCATAGGAGGACGTGCTAGGACCCAATTCATTGTTCACTTCATTTCCTTCCAGCTCAGAGAAAATAAAATGTCAGAGACTTAACCCTGGTGGTGCTTGCGTGGGGACATTCTGTCACACACCCTTTCCCACTAACTCGAACCTTTAAGTAAAGTTAACACCCCATGACATTTGAGTCCAGTCTCTCTACTGCCAGAAGAAGTAAGAATATGTAGGTTGAGTATCCCTAACCCGAACTCAAATGCTCCAAAATCCAAAACCCGTTAGCACTGACGTCATGCCACAAGTGGAAAATTCCATACATGTGACAAGACACAGTCAAAATGCAGGTCCATTAAATGTGGTGTAAAGTTGCGGTGTGTGTGAGGTATGTACAAAACAAATGAATTTCATTTTTTGACTTGGGTCCTGTCACCAAGATATCTCATTATGTTTATGCAAGTATTCCAAAATCTGGAAAAAAAAATGCAATGTTCGAAACACTTCTAGTCCCAAGCACTTTGGATGAGGGAGACTCAGTTCCTACTCAGAAAGTAGTAGCTTCAAGATGGATTGTGACGTTTCTCCGTAGAGGAGGCCATTGTGTTTCTTATGTCCTGAGATCAAATAAGGTTTCCGATGGGTTTTTTAAAAAAAAGAAATTGGACATAGGGAAGGAGAAAAGTCTGTTCACACAATGAAGACAGACAAAGGAAACCGTGTCGGGTGGGCTGTTCTAGCTGAGTCCAAGGAGAGCCGTGGTGTTTTGGCAGTGCAGCTGGTATGGTCCATATCCTGTTTATTTTCCTTTAGTTTTTCAGTTCAAATTAGTCTTATCTGAAGCAAAACTGCGCTGACTGTGGGCTGGTGCTACGGAACACCAGCTTGAGGCTCTCTAGCCCCTGGTGATCCTCTGAGTGTCCCAGACACTCCCGGGGTGTCACCTGGGGGGTGACAATGGCAGTCCCGTGAGCCATGCTGCAGCCCACACCCGGGCCACTGCAGCTCCCTTGGGGGGTGACTGGAGCTGATCTAAATGTGGCTTCCTGGGGGGCCCAGGTGCTCCAGACAGCAGCAGCACAGACGCCCAGCCTTGCAGGCACCCGCCGTGCTCACTGTCTTAGCAGGCTTCTTCGAACGCTGCAGGGTGAGGGCGGGATCCCTTGGCGGTCTCTGTTCTGTGGTACATGAATCCGAAAGGAGAGCTGGTATTTTCTCCTCATTCTAGGGGCCGGAAGTCTGAGAACAAGGTGTCAGAGGACTGGTGTCTTCTGAGGCCTCGCTCCTTGGCGTGCAGATGGCCGGCCACCTTCTCATGTCCACACGTGGCTGTCCCTTGTTGGCACACTGTGTCCTGATCTCCTCGTCTCAGGAGGACACCAGTCATGTTGCATTAGGGCTCACCCTAACGACCTCACTTTAATTACCACTTTAAAGCCTTATCTCCTAATGCATTCTGGGATATTGAGGCTAAAGTCTTTGACATATGAATGCCAATTTCTGCTTTTCATAACGAGCTTTCAATACAAAAATAAGTATTGACACAGACAAAGAAACTTTCTCTACATGTCAACAAATGTTGGATGTGAAGCTCTCCGAGGAAATTGTTTTCTTGGTATCCAAACACCAGTAACACTTGGCTACAAGATTCATTTGCATTCCTGTCTCCTCCACTGGGCTGGAAACTTCTGGAAGGCAGGAGATGTGACTCATTTGTCATTGTAACTCTGCTCCCATGCTCTGAGCACTCACCAGCAAAGAGTAAAGAATTCTATCCAAATATAGCTTGATTTCTTTTTGCAAAAAGCAATTCGGCATAGAAACCATCACACAAGTCAGAGGAGTGAATGTCACGAGTTTGGGAGAGGGGTCGGGTTGTGTCCAGATGCATCCACACGTTCCTGATGCACGGCTGTTCTTTTGCAGTTTGTCTTTTGCCGCGACTGTAAAGAAGCGTACCATGACGGTGAATGCAACGCCCTGTTTGAAGCTTCAGGAGCAAGGACTCAGGTACACAATCCCTGACCGTCCCCCAAAGCGAGGCTGAGGACCGTGTGGCAGAGCTGTGTCCTGGAGATCCTGGAGAGTTCTACCCTGGAAACTCAGGCAGTGGACAGGTAGTCAGTCAACAATCCTGGGAACTGAGCTCTGGCTTCTCTCAGGACGGCCCCTTCCTCGGGGTCCAGGGTAGACTTCCCAATGGCCACATGGGGTGTCCCACTATAATCCCGTTCATTCTTCATTCACAAGAAACCAGCCCGCCTTGGGGTTGAAGTTGCTTCTTTTTGGTTCTAAGTCATTAAAGCCTTAATATCCGACTCAGAAAAATGGGAAAAGGAAAGTTAAAGGTGACCATAAGGGTAGATGGCCAGTATCAACAGGGTGTCCACAATGGTGTCATTAGCACACATGAAATTATGCATTTGGGAGCCGGGTGTGGTGGTGAACACTTGTAATCCCAGCATTTGGGAGGCTGAGACCGGAGGATCCGGGTTCGAGGCCAGCCTCAGCTACCTAGTGAGGCACTCCGCAACTTAGTGAGACCCGGTTTCAAAATAAAGAATAAAAAATAGGGCTGGGGGTATAGCTCAGAGGTAGAATGCCCCTGAGTTCAATCCCCAGTACCACAAAAAAAAAAAAATTATGCATGTGTATGGGTCACACAGCCTGCTAGACTCTCTGGTAAATGCAGGTAAGTGCAATCTGCTTCAGAGGCTGGGAGGGGAGCCATCAGGGAGACTTGCAAGAAAATGAATAATTATAACAATATACTACGCCAAAGCTTGGCAAATATGTAACTCTATATATCACTTCCCTGAAAGTCATGAAAAGTGGCTCTGAGCTTGTCAAGACAAAGCAGAATGGGGTGCTGGAGACCATGTCGTTTGCCCCAGGGGGATTCGGAAGAGGCATGGGGCATGTGTGCATGATCAGAGGAATCTTTAGACAGTAGATAAACAACTTAATAATCTCGGTGTCAGAGAAATCAATGCCAACCCTACTTTCATATTTTTAAATACTTTTGTTTAGAGGCTGGGGCACAGCTCAGTGGTAGGGCAGTTGCCTTGTGGGTGAGGTGCTGGATTCCATTGCTAGAACCACACAAATAAATGCCTTTGTTTAGGATATCTGGTGAAAGCTATCTCTATGAATGGCGTGCGCAGATGTTTCTTGTCTTATGATCAGGTGACATCTCAATAAATCCATCATAAGTTGAAAATAGTGTTAAATCAAAAAATCTTAGTAAGCTGGACATGATGATACTCTCCTGTAATCCTAGTACTTGGGAGACTGAGACAGGAAACTCATAGGTTCGAGACCAGCCTCAGCAAGTTAGCAAGACTCTCAGCAACCTAAGGAGACCCTGTTTTCAAACAAAAAATAAAAAGGCCTGGGGGTGTATCTTAGAGGTAGAATGGCTCTGAATTCAACCCCCAGTACCAAAAGGGAAAAAAAAAAGTCTAGTGACCCAGCACATCATAGAGTCCCGGTTGTCACCTGGTGACCCTGGGGTTGACAGAGCTGTGACTTGCTGCCACTGCCCGGCATCACCAGATGGACGGTCCCACACTTCGCTCACCAGGCGAAAGATCAAAATGCAGGGTCCCACCTACAATTTCCACTGACTGTGTTTCACTTTTCCACTTTTGCGCCATTATAAATTGGGAAAATCGAACACCTGCCTTCCTAAGTCAGACTGTCTGTACAGAAGTATTGTACTGTGCAAGGATATCTTCCTCAGCAATATCCTGAACTACGCTGAGTTGTGCCTCAGTCCTGATTAAGCAAGCTTTGTGCTTCCTGCGCCTTCCCTCTAATGTGCTATACCAGGCTTAGGGAGATGCAAATGTGTTTTCTTTTATTTATCAATTATGATCAACCAAACCTTAGGGGAAAGAACTTAAAAACTTCAGCACAGTTGATGAATTTGCTCATTATTTTTCTCTTGATATAGATGTTAACAAGGGTCTGAACACTAAATTTATGCAGATAAATCCTCTTCATCATTTCATTGATGGGAACCTAGTAAACAGACATAGAAGAAATTCTAGAACATTTTAATTTTATAGTAGAGACAGTTGAAGATCGGAATGATCTCAAATCAGCATAAGGAAGTCTATCCCAAACATTTTCTATCCCAGAGAATGGCTGTTACAGAGGCTTTCCTCTGGGATGTACCCTCGCCCTTTTTCTGCATGGCTTTTTCTATATGGTGCCTCTACTTCTCTAAATAAACCTCCTGTATCCTCTCCAAAATAAGACGTGTACCCCTTTAAGGTTTTTCATAGATGTGTTTATATAATATTAGTGTAACTAAATAAATACAATAGTGAATTCAGGTTTTCTCATCTGCTCCTAAATTGGTAGCCATGAGCATATTGGGAGATTTAGAAAATAAGTTGTCATTTCCATTGCAGAGAGGGCAAATGCTCGTTGATTGATTGATTGATTGATTTTTATTTGGCACATTATAATTTTACATCATATTGGAGCCCAGAGTGACAGAATGCACACATCTCTTGGTAACCCTCCCTCCCCTCCCTCCCCTCCCCTCCCCATGGGTGCCTTTGAGATTGGAATCGGTCATTTTGTATACATTCCTAGCATTATTTCAACAGTTACATTCTTTATGATTTCGTCCCCCCTCCTCCCTTCCCTAACCCCCCTCAGTCATTCCATTGGAGTCTCTGCTCTTCTCTCTGATTTTCCTCTTATTTCCAAATACCTCTCTGATTTCCATATATAAGAGAAAATATAAGTTGAAAATAGTGTTAAATCAAAAATATCTTGGTGAGCGGGACATGATGGCACTCTCCTGTAATCCTAATACTTGGGAGGTTGAGACAGGAAACTCGTAGGTTTGAGACCATCCTCAGCAAGTTAGCAAGATTCTCAGCAACTTAAGGAGACCCTGTTTCCAAACAAAAAATAAAAAGGCCTGGGAGTGTAGCTTACAGGTAGAATTGCCCTGGATTCAACCTCCAGTACCAAAAGAAAAACAAAAGTCTCAGTGACCCAGCACATCATAGAGTCTTAGTCACATTAAATTATGCATTAGTATGTGTCACACAGCCTGCTAGACTCTCTGGCAAAATGCAGGTAAGTACAATCCCTTTCAGAGGCTGGGAGGGGAGCCATCAGGGAGACTTGCAGGAAAATGAATAATTATAACAATACACTAAGCCAATGCTTGGCAAATATGTAACTTTATATATCACATCCCTGGAAGTCATGAAAGGTGGCTGAGAGCTTGTCAAGACAAAGCAGAACAGGGGTGATGGAGACCATTCCAGAAGGGGGCACTGCATGGCAAAGGCACAGGCCACAGTCCTTCACCCAGCCTCTTCTATCCACCTCCCCACCCCCCGCCCAAAGGCCAGGACAGCATCTGGTGCACAGACTCTTAATAGATGTTTGTTGAGTGATGGTAACATCTATAATGGAAAAGACATTATTTCATTCAACAAATGCGTCTTAAGCACCTATAATATGTTAGGCACTGCCCTAGGCTGTAGAGACAAAGAGCAGGATAGAGTCTCTGCTCTTGTACATTTTTATTGCTTCATTCGATACTGAAGGGTTGTGCAAACAATCAATATGATAGGCGTGCCAGAGAGATCTAGACAATGCAGTATTATCCCACAAAGAGCGCAGCATGGGGTGGCCTCAAGCCCCTGGTCCAGCTTCCTCTCCTCCTATCTTATTTGAAAACAAAGCAAATCAACCAACTAAGAAAGAATGAGAGAGAGAGAGAGAGAGAGAGAGAGAGAGAGAGAGAGAGAGAGAAGAAGAAGAAGAAGAAGAAGAAGAAGAAGAAGAAGAAGAAGAAGAAGAAGAGGAAAAGAAAAGAGAGGAGAGAAGAGAAGAGTCCTGCTGGTCAACTGTTGCCAAAAACAGAACTTGGGTCTTTTGTTGCCATCTTGTCCTGGGTTTAATTCAATCAAAGCTCCACAGGAAAGTGGGTCCAACTCAGATGGACACATGAAGAAATCTTAAGGAGGGCTGGCCTACAGCGATGGAATCGGGGAAGGGTCACAAGAACCAAAGCCATCGTGGAGGACCTTGGAATCTGGTGTGAGCGGGAGCCATAAGCACCCTGGGCCAGGGGGGCAGGAGAAGGAAATGGCACTCCACGGACCCCTTGAGCCAGAGCTGCAGAGGAGGAGCCTCGTGACAGGAGGAATCTCGAGGGTCCAGCATTGCTAGAAATAGGCCCAAAGCAGGATGGGAATGCAGACGGGCACCTCAACTTCTCTCCCACCTTCTCAGCTCTGCCGGACTCTGCTTCTGGCCGGACTGAACTGAAAGCTAGCCACAGGACCCCAGGCTCACAGCTCATGGGAGTGAGCCCTCCAGGTCAGAGCAGAGGAGGGAAGAGAATACAGAAAAATCAGCACATTCTCTAGGAGCTAATGTATCAAGATTCCACTTTCCATAGTTACTTTGGGACACGGAAAGGGATGAATCAAACAAGCCATCTCACCAGGCTGCGAGACCCAATTCCATTTGGTAACAGAATGGCAGGGGGCAGGGTAAGGGGTATCGGAATCGAGCTGCCTTGTGCTCTGTTCTATACATTGCTTTCCAACAGCAGTGAGTTCAGGAGAACGACCTCTGCAATTCCATGGACCGAGAGCCTACGAAAGGACAACGCTCTGTCTGCTCACCTAACAGTCACCATCCAATTGCAGCCCCTTGTAGATGCGTCCTCCCGCCTCAGGGTGCTCTACCAACAAAATGCCTTCCTTAGTCTCTCCATACTCTCTTTGGGATCCGATTCACTTGCAAGGTTTCTTCTTTCTTTGTGGCCACCTGTGACTACCTCTACTGTTCTCCTCCTCGGAGCTGAGTGGTTTCTACTCTGTGACACCACGTTCTGCAGCCGGGCAAGCCCATTTCTCCCAGGATCCCCTTGGCTTTTCCCATCAATGCGATACCTTGACCCAAAACTTAATGCATTTTTTTATTAGTGCAATAATTTTTTTAAAAAAGCAAACTCAAAAATTGGTTTTAAAACAGTGAACAAGCTTTAAGTCGAAAGTGCTGAGAGTTTGGGAAGTCAGTGGCAGAAGATCAATCCGTCCCCAGCTAATGAGAGTCCAATCCCATTTCCTCTCCGCCTTGCCTGCTTGTTCTTCTCTCCGGGTTCCGGTTCCCTCCCCGTGTTATCCCGGGAGACTTTCTAATAACAAACCACTTGCTCTCGCAAACCACATCATTTGATTCACTCTCCCAGTGGTTCTTAGCAGTTGGAATTACTCTCCTTGTTTAACAGGAGAGAAAACTGAGACCTCCTGATTTCGGTTTTTTTTTTTTTTTTTTTTTTTTTTTTGGTGGTGCTAGGGATTGAACCCAAGGGCATTCTACCTCTAAGCTACACTCCCAGCCCTATTTTTTATTTCTTATTTTGAAACAGGGTCTCACTAAGCTGTGGAGGGCCTCACTAAGTAGCTGAGGCTGGCTGTGAACCCGGATCCTCCAGTCTCAGCCTCCTGAGTACTGGGATTACATTACAAGCGTGCACCACCATGCCCGGCTGAGACCTCTTGATTTTTAATGACAATCTAAAGCCAAATGGAAAACAATTTCAGTGCCTCCAGCTGATCAGAGAAGCTTGGGAACAATGACTGCTCTCTCTGGTTAATAAGTCTTCAGTGTCTAAGAAGAATGTGCCCATCCCTGCCCACCAAGCTCCTACTCAACCCTCAAGACCCAGATCATATGTCTCCTTCCCCATGAAGCCACCACCAGACTACATTGTGCCTGCGTCTGATATCCATCCACCACACTGCAACGTTATTTCCCTCTCCCTTCACTGAAAGGCTGAGCTCTGTTAGTGTGGGATTTTCACCTGTAGCATCTATATCCCCCAGTGCCTGGTACACAGTCGGCACTCATCACATGTTTGTTGAGTGAATAACAGCTCTCTCCTTCATCCCCACACCTTGCCCTTCCAGGGAGCTGGGCCAGCATTCTAAACAGATGGGTGCTCACTCACTGCCAGGCTGGTTTCTGTCTCGGTAATCTTCTGAATCATAGGAGGAAATAAGATTCACAGAGTAACCCACTTTCCTCTGTCAGCTTTCTGAATTAGAAGAATAAAGCACCGGGGTAAAAATAATAATGTGCGCTTCAAATGGACTTGTTCACAGAGGGCTAGGGAGGGACAGAGGCCCACCTAGGGCTTCAGAGTTGATAACCTCCAGAGGGTAACTGTGCCAGGCTGGCAGAGCAGATGTGCCAGCCAGGACCAAGGACCACGTCGTCCAGTGAAGGGGCAGCATGGCATTCCAAGTGTGTTTCCT
>PVLC010036143.1:0-16070 GCA_004027655.1 Graphiurus murinus
TGAATTCCATAGGTTTTTCTCTCATTGCTTTGCACTTGTTATGGCTGTTTCCTCTGATTTAAATGGCATTTGTCTGCTTCATCTGACAACTGCTTAGTTAGCTATATATCCCACCCTTTAAATTTTTTGTTCAAAACACCAGGTTGTTTGCTTCCTCCTACAGAACCATACCTGTGTATAATTGTATTTATCAGGTTTAAAACGCCACAAGGACGGAATGGCATTCGATTTGTCTTTGCCTTTCACGTGACAGACAGAACAGGTGTTGTCTTCTGACCCTCAGTGAAGTGCTCTTTACTGCTTCATGCCACGGAACCTTCTGAGAAAAGAAAAATGCAAGAAGCATTTGTAAGTGACTAAACCATAATTTAAAAACAAGCCAAGTTACAAAAAGGTAATAAAACACCGTCCTAAAAGAACTTTTACTCTATCCATCATTTTAAAGGCATGTTTATAGGCATGGATATTAATGAGAGGTTGCTGAATTGATTAAGGGAACAAAATGGCACTGTAAAAATAGTTTACCAGGATAAGCTTAAACCAAACATTGCTCGTATATGGATTTTTTTTCTAATTAACCAAATTGCTTACAATTGGAATTAAGGGTAGGGAATGGTAGTACTATACATTGCCAATTTCATTCTGTCGTGCACCTCTCTTTCTTCAACACTTTGGTGGCATTTTTCTTATCCATAAATAGCATATTGTTAGTGCGTTGTCACTTATAGTCAAAAACATGAATTTCAGGACAGGAAAATATAATTTGACTTCAAGTCACAAGCTGCAAAGTGTCTAGACTCTACATTGATCTATTCTCTCATCAATTTCAGTTTATAAAACATGTTCACTGTTGAATTTTTATGTCTAGGCATACTCTTATAATCTTTAGAAGGATTACATTAAGCTGTTGAGCCTGCTCATATGTATGTCAATAGGGATATGCTCAGCCACATACAATTTTATATTTATTTGAACAAAATAAAAAAATCTACAGACAATATACAACACCTAAAGCTGCAATTCTGGAGCTCGAAAATATGAACAAATGAGACTGTGTTGGGTCATTAATGTACATTTTAAAAATCTGTAACAAAACAATCATTATAAATCCTAAACATACCAAATATTTTTTAAGCAAACGTGCAAACAAATATGGCAGATTGTAGATAACCAATTCAAAAAGATTATTTTAATATGTGTGTCATTAGTTATTTGGACACCGTAGATAGTCTTGCTAACACAGTAAAAGGTGAATATAACCTCATTAACGTGTATTTTTCACTTTTATGGGGTGAAACAATTGGATATTCTCTGATTTAGTTTCTAAATCATTTTCTGATGTAAAATCAGTAAAACTGGCCTGAGTTTTGGCCTTCACAATATGCAAACTAGAAATTTCTAATATGAGTGAATGTGATCATTAAAAAAACACTATGATGCCTTTAATTTGATAGAAATAAAGCGAAAATTAATGTTTTATACGGGAAATTGATTAATAATTATATGACTTTTCTGGTCAAGGCTATATTGTTATAGTGACTGTCTCATGATTAATTTCATGTTGTGGACCCAGCAAAAGAGGTAATTTCTGGGAACACAAGGGAGGAAGGAAAAGAATTTGGAAGTAACTGAAATTTAACCATATTTGTGATAGAATGCCTCTATAAATCTCCATAAATACCCATGAAAATAGATTTAAGTTTAGACAGAATATAATTGTAGGTCATTTATAGATTTCTAAGAATATCTATATCTCTCTTTGTAGTCACACAGATAATTGTCATTTAGCTATAGTTGAATGTGTGAATATCTGAACAAAGTGTCTCTTCTAAATACAGACTTTAATAACAAAAAAATTTCCAGATACTGAAAGGATATAATAGCATTGATTTTATTTAAAATCATATACCAAAAATGTCCCCCCAAATCTTTTTGAAATAAAATTAGTTTTATTTTATTACAAATAACAAAATGTTCCCATTTAACTGTATGTTTAGATGAGTAGCCACAAGCAAAATTGCTCAACAGCTTTGCTTTAGTTACAAATTTAAATTAGATTTCTCTTGTGTAGAGTTTCATATAAAAACAATCACAGGGTATATGTCCTTGATATTTTAATAAAAGTCCTATGGGATTTCTTTATGTCTTC
The DNA here is from genome assembly GCA_004027655.1 of Graphiurus murinus. Classification (NCBI taxonomy): domain Eukaryota; kingdom Metazoa; phylum Chordata; class Mammalia; order Rodentia; family Gliridae; genus Graphiurus; species Graphiurus murinus. The sequence continues at coordinate 2,150 of PVLC010036143.1, forward strand.
TTGGGACTTATATTTTCATTTCTCCTGGGTAAATACCTGGAATAGAAATTGCTAGGTTTTATATGTATTTAGTTATTTTTTAAAACTACCAGAGTGTTTTGTAAAGAGTTTGTAGAATTTGTATCCCCTCCAGCAATAAATGAGAGTTCTAGTTGCTCTACATTTCCAGTACTTGATATTACTGATTAATTTCAATTTTAATCATCTTAATGACTATACATTCATATCTAAATGTTTTAATGTGCATTTCCTTGATACCAAGGGATATTGAGTATTTTCAGGTCCATTTTTCCCATTGATATATATACTTTGCATAATGTATCTGTTTAAACCCTTGCTTTTTATTGGATTATTTGAGTTGTAACAGGTTTTTTTTTTTTTTATTTTTTTAATTTTTTTGCGGTACTAGGGATTGAACCCAGGGGCGTTCTACCTCCGAGCTACACCCCCAGCCCTATTTTTTATTCTTTATTTTGAAACAGGGTCTCACTAAGTTGCAGAGTGCCTCACTAGGTAGCTGAGGCTGGCCGCGAACCTGGATCCTCCGGTCTCAGCCTCCCAAATGCTGGGATTACAAGCATGCGCCACCACGCCCGGCTGTAACAGGTTTTTAAAAAAATATTTATCATTTAAATTTGAAGTTTGATATTTGTTTTGTTTTGTGAATATCATCCCCTAGTTGTTTCTGGCTTACCTTTTAACCTTTTCATAGACTTTTTTTTTTTTTTTTTTTTTTTGCCGGGGTAAGGGTGGTTACTGGGTCTTGAATCTAGTGGTGATCTACCTCCAACTTACACCCCAGATCTATTTATTTATTTACTTGGAAACAGAGTTTCTCTAAGTTGCCGAGGGTCTTGCTAAATTGCAAAGACTAGATTCAAACTTGTGATCTTCCTGTCTCAGTCTCCCAGGTACAGGGACTATAGGCATGCACCACCACACCTGGCTGTCATAGACTCTTTTGAAAAATATAAGTAGCCGGGCGTGGTGGCGCAAGCTTATAATCCCAGCATTTGGGAGGCTGACACTGGAGGATCCGGGTTCAAGGCCAGCCTCAGCTACCTAGTGAGGCACTCCACAACTTAGTGAGACCCTGTTTCAAAATAAAGAATAAAAATAGGGCTGGGGGTATAGCTCAGAGGTAGAATGCCCTGAGTTCAATCCCCAGTAAAGCAAAAAAAAAGGAAGAAGAAAAAAAAGAAAAAGAAAAAGATAAGTGATTATTTAGTGAAATTCATTATCATCAATTATAAAGCTGTGCCCATCCCAAAGCCTTGTAGTTTTTCTTCTAAAACTTTATCTTATTTTTAGTTTAAGGTTTTGTATCTAGTTCTAGAACTCATTTTGAGTTAATTTGTATGTATGACATGAGATAAAGGTCAAAGTTTATTTTTTACACATCAATATGTGGAAACATTTATTTAAAAGACTCTTCTGCATTAGAGAACCTTGGTAACTTTTTAATTTTTTTTTATTCATACAATGTAAGCAGACATCTTTGTTAGGTACAAACTGAAAACGACATATGTGCCCACAACATTTCTCATTTGACCCCTTCCCCCAATTCCCACCCCACTCCCTCGCCCACCCTCCCTCACTCTCAGGTTCAATTTAGTGAGTAACCTTGATGTACATTAGGGTGTCCTCACCCCCGGTCAATCCCTTTCGGGTAAATCAACTTCATTTTTTATCGAGGTTCTCTCCTTTTCCATCTGAAGACCCTCTTATGCTCCATCTTCTCCCAAGCATCCGCATATTAGGGAGAACATATGCTTCCTTACACTTTGGAACTGGCTAATCTCACCTAACATAATGTTTTCCAGTTGCATCCATTTCCCTGCAAATAACATGATTTTGTTCTTCTTTATGGCTGAGTAAAATTCCATTTTGTACATATTCCATAGTTTTGTAATCCATTTATCTGTTGATGGACATCTTGGCTGCTTCCGTAGTTTGGCTATTGTGAATTGTGCAGCTATAAACATAGATACACATGCTTTGGTCTCATAGTTTGGTTTGTGTTCTTTTGGGTAGATACCCAGAAGTGGTATTGCTGGATCATATGGTAGGCTCATTCCCATTTGTCTGAGGATCCTCCATACTGTTTTCCAAAGTGGTTGCACTAGTTTGCAGTCCCACCAACAATGTATTAGAGTTCCCACTTCTCCACATCCTCACCAGCAGTTGTTGCTGCTCGTGTTTTTGATGATTGCATTCTGATTGGGGTTAGGTGAAATCTCAAGGTGGTTTTGATTTGCATCTCTCTGATTGCTAGTGATGTGGAACATTTCCTCTTACATTTATTGGCCATTTGTATTTCTTCTTCTGTGAAGTGTCTATTTAGATCCTTTGCCCATTTTTTAATTGGGTTATTTGTTTTCTTGGTTGTGATTCTCTTGAGTTCTTTGTATATCCTAGATATTAGACCTCTATCTGTAGAGTAACTGGCAAAAATCTTCTCCCACTCTGTAGGCTCTCTGTTGAGGTTCTTGACAGTTTCCTTTGCTGCACAGAAGCTCCTCAGTTTAATGCAATCCCATGTATTGATCTTCCTTTGAGTTGCTTGTGCTTTTGGGGTCTTGTTGAGAAAGTTTTTACCTGTGCCTATGTGTTGAAGTGTTGGTCCTATGCCCTCTTCAAGTAGCTGCAAGGTCTCTGGCCTGACGTCCAGGTCTTTGATCCACCTTGAGTTGACTCTTGTGCAGGGTGAGAAAGTGGGGTTTATTTCCATTTTCCTGCATATGGTTAACCAGTTTTGCCAACATCATTTGTTAAAGAGGCTATCTTTTTTCCAGTGTATGTTTTTGGCTCCTTTGTCAAAAATCAGTTGACTTTAAACCTGTGGGTATGTTTCTGAGTCTTCTATTCTGCTCCATTGGTCTGTGTGTCTGTTTTTGTGCCAATACCATGCTGTTTTTATTACTGTGGCTTTGTAGTAGAGTTTGAAGTCAGGTATTGTGATACCTCCTGCATGGTTCTTGTTGCTAAGAACTACTTTGGCTATCCTGGGCTTTTTGTTGTTCCAGATGAATTTAAGGACTGATTTTTCTATGTCTGTGAGGAGTACCCTTGGAAATTTCATGGATATTGCATTGAATCTGTAAATCAGTTTTGGGAGGATGGCCATTTTGATGATATTTATTCTGCCTATCCAAGAGCATGGTATGTCCTTCCATCGTCTAAGGTCTTCATCGATTTCTTTCTTCAACTTTTTATAGTTTTCCTTATAGAGGTCTTTTACCTCTTTGGTTAGGTTTATCCCTAAGTATTTTATTTTTCGGGGTACTATTGTGAGTGGAATTGTTTTCTGGATTTCTTTTTCAGTGGATTTATGGCTGGCAAAAAGAAAAGCTTCTGATTTTTTAGGATTGATTTTGTATCCAGACACTTTGCTGAATTTGTTTATCAGTTCTATAAGTTTTTTGGTTGACTTTGTTGGGTCTTCTAAGTATAATATCATGTCATCTGCAAAAAGGGATAGTTTTAGTTCTTCCTTCCCTATTTTTACCTCTTTGATTTCCTTCTCTTGCCTTATTGCTCTGGCTAGAGTCTCAAGTACTATATTGAACAGAAGAGGTGATAATGGACATTCTTGTCTTGTTCCTGTTTTTAGTGGGAACTCTTGCAGTTTCTCTCCATTTAATATGATATTGGCTGTGGGCCTACTGTATATTGCCTTTATGATATTGAGGTACATTCCTGCTATTCCAATTCTCTGAAGTGCTTTTAGCATGAATGGGTGTTGGATCTTGTCAAATGCTTTTTCAGCATCAATTGAGATGATCATGTGATTTTTGTCTTTAAGTTTGTTTATGTGGTGAATTACATGGATTGTTTTTCAGATGTTGAACCAGCCTTGCATCCCTGGGATGAACCAGACTTGGTCATGGTGTATAATTTTCTTGATGTGGTTTTGAATGTGCATTGCTAATATCTTGTTTAGCAGCTTTGCATCTAAGTTCATCAATGATATAGGCCTATAGTTTTCTTCTCTTGAGCTGTCTTTATTTGGCTTTGGTATTAAAGTGATGTTGGCTTCCTAGAATGTGTTTGGGAGGGTCCCGTTTCTTTCTATTTCACGGAATAGTTTGAGGAGTATTGGGATTAACTCTTCTATAAATGTTTTATAAAATTCACTTGGAAAACCATCTGGCCCTGGGCTTTTGTTTGATGGTAAACTCTTTATTGCTGTTTCTATCTCTTTGATTTTTATTGGTCGGTTTAAGTTTTCTATATCTTCTTGACTCAATTTAGGAAGGTTATATGTGTCTAGAAACGTGTCAATTTCTTCTAGATTTTCCATTTTGTTGGAGTATAGTTTTTCAAAATAATTTCTGACTATCCTCTGTATTTCCATACTGTCGGTAGTAATATCACCTTTTTCATCTCTTATTTTAGTTATTTGGGTTGATTATCTCTTTCTTTTGGTTAGGATGGCCAATAGTTTATCAATCTTCCTTGGTAACTTTTGATAATTAATTGATTATATATGTGTGACATCAATTTCTAGATTCTTTGTTATGTCCCATCATTTATAGTAGTAGCATTATAATTCCTAAGTCTAAAAAACTGGTAGTCTAAACTTCCAAAAGTACTTATATTCTCATGATTTTTTTTCTGCACAAGATACTTTGCATTTCCATATAAGTCTTAGTCATCTTCTTCATTTCTACATAAAATGCCTGTGGAATTTTTATTGGGTATTACCATGAATTTATAGATCAGTTGGGGATAATTGTCAGTGTAGGATAAATGAACTTAATATAGCACTTCATTTATATAAGTCTTTAATTTCAGTTTGTTTTATAATTTGTATTTATTGAATTCATATCTAATTACCTTATGTTTTTGAATGCTATTGTGAAGTACTTTTTGAATTTTCATTTCCTCTTGCCCCATGCCATTTACAGAAATTGAATTTTGGTAACCTTATTTTATGCAACCTTTCTATACTTAATAGTCTAATAACTTTTTAGCAAAATTATTTATATATGTTTATATATATAAAGTATATATCTGTATTATACATATGTATGTATGTATTTGAATTTTCAGTGTATATATTCCTCTGTTCTATTTATAAAGATGACTGGTCTTAATGAGCAGAGCTCAGGTCCTTGCAGGAATGGAGGAGTTTAGTTGCAGTCACAAGAGTTCACTGTGTGACTTGGCAGGTTGATCTGTAGATTCACAGTGGTCTTGAGGAGGTGGGTTGTAGCCACTGGGGTCACTGCAGGAAGCCCTGTCACTTTTTGGTTCAAATTCAGCTGTAGCTGCAGGATTTTACTGAGTGATTTGACTGGGAGGTGTAGGAAGTCGCTGTCTTGAGATATTCAAGTGTGGAGAGAAGAATCTGATTGCTTTTGATGATGATTTTTTTTGCAATCACTTGCTTGACATGATTCTGCTTCTTCTTTGCTGGAGTTGATCTCCAGGATCTGTTCAGATCCGGGCTTCCTCCAGCCCCAGGACAGGCTGTCCAAGATGGTGCCATCTTCACTCTCTGCTCATCAGATGAGATACATGGAGTTCTTTTCAGTCCTCTGCTCTGTCTGCTGTGTCCAATTCCCCATTTCAACTGTCCTTCTTCTGTTGAGTTCTAATTGCTTTTATTTTCTTACCAAGAAGCAGTCTTCCCTTTGGTCGAGTGCCATGTCTCAAAGTAACCTAAACACGCTCTCTTCCTCTATCATGCCATCTTTAATCTCCCAATACACTATTTTCTATTTCATAGAAGTAAGCTTTGGTAATGTGGTAGTATTTTTCCTTCAGAGAGTTAATAATTTTCAAGCTTTCTTGGTATAAATTTCTCCATGTTAATTTTATTCAATGTAAGCAGAATTTATAGTAATCTTCCCTAGAATTCACAATGTTATTATTTGGTTTTAACTACTCTTATCTCAGTAATTTCAACTACAGGATTATAGGTTTCCTGGATTTTTCTATTTCATAGATTTTTCATTGTCCTTTACTAGTGTTTACTTATTTGCATTTTCATTGGTCTCTGCTCTTTCTTTTCCTTTCTTTCTTTTTTTTTTTTTTTTTTTTTTTTTTTTTTTTTTTTTTTTTTTTTTTTTTTTTTTTTTTTTTTTTTTTTTTTTTTTTTTTTTTTCAGTACTGGGGATTAAACTCAGGGGCATTCTACCTCTGAGCTATACCCCAGCCCTATTTTTTATTCTTTATTTTGAAACAAGGTCTCACTAAGTTGTGGAGTGCCTCACTAGGTAGCTGAGGCTGGCAGTGAACCTGGATCCTCCAGTCTCAGCCTCCCAAATGCTGGAATTACAAGCATGCACCACCATGCCCAGCTGTCTTATTTCTTTATAATGGGTTTATATTATTTTCTTTGAAAATTTTTATTAAGGCAAATGCTCAGATTATGGTATATATTTCTTATTTTTAAAAGTTAGTATTTAGGTTATAAAACAAAATTTCAAAGTTTTACTTTTTATAAAACTCCATTAACTATATCCTATCTTTAGCTGCAAAATTTAATTTTGATATATTAAAATTTTAGCTTCATTGATTTCAATCCCTTCTGATTTCCTCTTTGACTCACATGATACGTAGAAGTATGTTTTTAATTTCTAAAAGCCTGATGATTCTTTAAAGATCATTGCTATTGATTTCTAAACTAATTGCATTGTGATCACAAAATATATAGTGCATGCTAGAATTTCTTAAAAATATATCATGATTTATTGTATTGATGGTAATATGAATTGTTTGGTGAATGTTCCACATGTAATTGAAAGAATGTGTGTTTTATTGTGCTTTGAAGGAATGTACTACATTACAATAGTATTTTTTTCAGATCTTCTATATATTGAATGATTTAATCTGAAATTGCTCTATCTATGATGAAGGGTAGTGAAATTTCAAATTATATTTTTTATTTAATTTGCTTTTCTAATAATTGATACTTTTTTGCCTGCATATTTTGTAAAACAATTATAATGATATGTGCATCATTTATAATATCTTCCTGATCCATTGATCCCTGGGTTCTTATTAAATATTACTGTTTCTGGTAATATTTTTTGTTCTAAATTATATTTTGCCTTAGTTTAGCCAATCTAACTTTTTATTTTAATTATTGTACATATCCATATCTATAAATAAACATATTTTTAAACATTTCATATTCTTATATTTTTGTGTTACCTATTAAATTAAAATGTATTGAGAACACATGTCAGAAGCACTATCTAGAATTACATTTTTATGCAATCTGAAAATCTGTCTTTTCATGAGTTTTCAAATCATACATTTATTTTGAATGTAATTTTCCTCAAAGCAGTGCAGTATAATGTACTATCTTGCTATTTGTTTTAGACAGCTTCTATCTAGCATTTGTCTACTTTATTTCTTTTTATAAATTGCTTTCTTTACTTTTGTTTTTTCACATATAATTTTATTTCTACTCTTCCTTCATTAGACAAATCTTTATTACGTTTAAGTTATTTTTTAATATTCTATTTTAGTTTCATCAAAAACGTTTTGGATAAAGCCGGGCGTGGTGGCTCACGCTTGTAATCCCAGCATTCGGGAGGCTGAGACCGGAGGATCCAGGTTCGCGGCCAGCCTCAGCTACCTGGTGAGGCACTCCGCAACTTAGTGAGACTCGGTTTCAAAATAAAGAATAAAAAAATAGGGCTGGGGGTATAGCTCGGAGGTAGAATGCCCCCTGAGTTCAATCCCCAGTACCGCAAAAAAAAAAAAAAAAAAAAAAACTGTTTTGGATAACCCTTTTGTTGTTAGAGTTGGTTAGGGGTTTAAGATATACATCTTCATTTAATCAAGTCAGACTTTGAAATATTAAATCATGTTTCATATAAGATTATTAAGTACCATACTTTTATTTTTAATTTTTTCATATTATAGTACATATACATTATTTTTATACTTAACAGAGGAATTTAAAATAATGGGCAGATATTTTAGTTTGCCCATTTTTGTGTTACTTATAAAAATTTTTCTTTCTACAGATACAAATTAACATTTAGTATCATTTTACTCACACCCTAGAAACTTTAATATTTATTATAGTGCATGTATGTTGATGAAATAGTTTTTTAACTGAAAAGTTTTACCTTCATCATTATTTTTGAAGTGAATTTACATTGTATGTAGACAGTCTCTGATGTATAATGGTTTAGCTTATGATTTTTCAACTTTATGTTAGTGCAAATTTTCAACATACAACCATTCTGTTTCTCATTTTCAGTATAGTAATCAATAAATTACATGAGATATTGAACCCCTTATTATAGAATAAACTTCAGGCTAGATGATTTTCTCTACTGTAAGCTAATATAAGTGTTGAGTACAATTAAATATATTAGTCTATGATATTCAATAGGTTAAGTGTATGAATGCATTTTCAACTTATGACATTTTAACTTACGGTGAAGTAATTTTTATGTCACGCCATGGTAAAATGAGGCACATTTATGAATTTTTTTTGATGGCCAAGGTTTTACTTTCAGCACTTTAAAGATTCTGGTTCCATTGTCTTTTGGCTTGCATAGTTTATTCAAAATGTCAGTCAATTATTATTTTTATATAGATTCTACCTACTGTACGTAAGATTTGTTTTTTTTTTCTCTCATATTGTAAGAATTTCTATTCATCATTGGTTTTAGAAATTTGAATTTTGTTTTTGTTGTTGTTGTTGGTGGTGGTGGTGGTGTGTGTGTGTGTGTGTGTGTGTCCTGCCTGGAGATCACTGAGCTTTCTGGATCTGTTTTGTTGTTAAAATATTTTTAAAAATTTGGCTGTATCTTCAACTTCTTTTCTGCCAACTCCTCTTTCTGAGAATAGATTTCTATGAATGATAGAACAATCACTATGATCTGTGGGCCATTGAAGCTCTGTTTCTTATTCTTTTTCAGTTTTCTTTTGCACTGTTTAATTTTGAATAATTTCTATTGCTATATCTTCAAGATTTTATAGTGTCTTATCTACTATAAATCCTATCCAGAAAAAAAATTCTCAGCTCACATATTGTGTATTTCAGAGTCAAAGTTCCATTTAGGCATTTCCAACATTTTTTTCATTACTTTAATAAGTTCATATTTGAATATCTCAACATATTTATCTTTTAAATGTCATTGCTGATGGTACCACCGTCTCTGACACTTCTGCGCCTTTTTCTGTTAACTGATTGGTTATGGGTCACATTTCCTTGCTTCTTTGGTTTTCTAATACTTTGATTGGATACTGTATATCATGAATGCTGCATTATTGAATGCCTAGATTTTTCTGTGTTTCTTTAAAGAATATCATGTTGGGGCATCTGCTTATCCCTTCTTTCTCTGTTTCTCTCTCTCTAGATTACAGTGAAAGTTATATAAGAATGTTACCTGTGTGGATCATAATACACTGGCTTTAATGCTCTGCAGTAACTGCTTTGGAATTCTTTATCTTTGAACCGCTCTTTTCTAAATGAAATACAATGAAATAATGATGCATATGAATTATCAGAGGAGATAAATAGAAGAAAATATTTCATATTTTAGTACCATTTTCTGTTTTTTGTATGGTGTGTGTGTGTGTGTGTGTGTTTGTGTATGGTCCTGGGGATTTTACCCATGGAGGTTCAACCTCTGGGCTACACCCCCAGCCCTATTTTATTTTTTAATTTGAAAAAGGATCTTAGTCAGTGCACACTAATCTCAAACATGTGATCCTCCTGTTTCAGCCTCCCCAGTACTTAGATTCCAGGTGTGTGCCACATGCCACATGCTTGGCCCTTTGTTTTTTTTTAAACAAGGGCCTCATATTTTCATTTTGCACTGGGCGCTGCAAATTGTAGTTAGTCCCACTTGTTTAACCTGATTTTCCAAGATATTCTTCATTAAAGGGGCGAAGGGTCAGATGAGGGCTCTTGATTAGATGCTATAAAGAACACAAAGGAATCAGTGCTCCATGCAGGCTTTCATAAAAGTAGGATTGAACACTCCATCATCAGACATCTAAGCAAGGAACATCTTTACTTTGGAGTTTCTGAAACCTGCAAAAGCCAATTTCTTATTCACCTCATCTCTTTTTCCAAGGCATGGACCAGGGTGCCACTGGGAATGTAAACATCGTAAGTAATAATTTATCAATTATCTCTTGAACATTTACTCATGCTGAGTCTTCTGAACACTTTGAAAACATTGTTCCATTTAAACATAGCAAGAACTTTATGAGAGGCATTATTAGAATTTCCATTAAATAGATGAAGAAACAAATCAACAGGTAGATTGAAAGACTTTCCTAAGATCATGCAACTAATATGGAAGTGGAAAAGTGATATAATAAAGCTAGACAGCCTGGCTCCAGTGTTTATACTCTAAATCTTATTTTGTGTAAGAGAACTAGCAATATAGTTCCAAGGGATTTCAGAAGAGAGACAGCTGGGTTCTGTGTTGACCTTTGACACAAAGGTTGAATCTTGCCAGACACAATTCTGAAGGAAAATATTGTCCATTTGTCACTTTAATTTGTCACACACATTGTGTGTGTGTGTGTGTGTGTGTGTGTGTGTCTGTGTGTATACACAGGAGTTGAAAAGAAACAAGTCTTTAATACATGTTACTCTTTTTTAGACCTAATTAGAAAAAGTCTGAGAATAGAACTTGACTTTCCTGATCTGCTTCAGATCACTTACTACTACAGAACCTCCTACTTTGTATATGAGATTATTCTCATGTGTCATATGCAAATTCTCAGGCTTCTCCAATAGGGTATTCATATGCAAATTCTCAGGCTTCTCCAATAGGGTATTCATCATTTTGAGCATAGGGACATTAAGCACATTAAGCAAGGTTAACTGATACCTACCAAAAGACCAAAGATATTACGTTGTAGGGCTTGGATTTTTCTTTCCTTTCTTTTGTTTAAGAAGTAATTGCGAATGTGTATCATGTTTTTATTTCAATTAATAAAATGTAACGAAACTTTATTTCACAATATTTTAAGTATATATTATGAACTGTGATCTATTCCAGGGGATGGAAATCCAATGGTGAATTGTAAAAAAGTATTCAATACACAGATGCTGGAATACATCATCCTGTCTTCTTATTTGATGTCTCCTTAGAATGCCCTCCTCTATAACCTATGCTAATTTCAAGTACTGCTTCCTCAGAGGTGGTTTCATTAACCACAGGGCTTGGCTGTATGGAGTTTAAAGATACACTTTTTTATTTCCCATTTGCTTTTTCCTTACCTCTGTTACAGAAGTTAGCATACCATATTGTATTTTGTTTGAAAAAGCTTACCATTCCTAATACACTTCGAACATTGAGAGGCCAAATTCAAATTTTTTCATTTAAATTTATATCCTCATCCACAAACAACAGAACACAAGCACAATATTTGAACCAATAGTCACTGAATAAATATATATAGAATTGTCGAATAAATACGAATATTCATTTACCTTAACAGATACATATACATAATAATTAATTTGGGAACAATATTTCACAAAGTCCAATCATATTATATCTATGATGAAATAATAAAACAATGACTATTATTAAGTTCTTGTTTCTTCTTCACCTTTAAGGTATCAATGAATTGTGATACTTATATAGGTAATTAGAAGCAGGTCTTACCTAAATTTGAGTTGAATAATTTCAAATATTCATTTCCAAGTGGATTGTTGAATGTGTAAAATCTATTATTTGTATACTATAACACATATCTACAGAACTGGCTTCATGTTTACTGAGCTGGGATTTAAATAGCATGCAGATGTACAAAAAAGAGATAACAAGAAAGCAGAAAAAGTGAAAGTCTTGAGAGATTATTTAAAAGAAGAAATGATAAGATGATTGGCAGATCAGATGAAACAAAACAATAAAGCAGACAGGAAAGGAGACTACTGTCCAACATCAGCAATCAGAAGAATGATAGTTTCTTAAAAGAAGATTGAAGAATAAAGAAAAAGTCCTATTGTCAGGGTTCAGGGAAGAGATGAGTTTATATATGGACATGCTTATTTTGAAATATAGGCTGATTATTAAACACATACACTTTTGCTTTCTCCAGAAAACTCACTAGACATAAAATGTATCAATTAAGACATAGATTCATAAAGTCAGGAGACAGGAAAAAGAGACCCAAACAACACAATTTTAGCAAGCTCACTGTAGAAAGACAAGTGGTACATAATTTAGCATTCCTGTTAAAAGTGAAATTTAAACCAACAATGAGAGATACTAAAAATAATCTCTTAACCTCATTTATAACACATTATTTCCAAAACTTTGAGGGATTGTCACTATTAGGTATTTCTGAAGATAGGAGTTGCTTGAAATCAGAACCTTTCAGTCTTCTTCACAAACAATTGCATTCATAAATCTCTTCTGAACTCACTACAGCTGGATGACATCCCCTCCCAGATCCCAAGAGGAGAGAAGACCAGCAGATAAAACATGATCTTATGGGATGGATCACACATGGCAGAGAGGAGGGTGGGTGTACTATGCTTTAAACAGGAGAACAAGCAAATGCATGCAGAGAAAACTGCAGCTGTTTTCTCTGTCCCTGTCTTTGACAGCAAATGTCAATAGACAGTACTTATTCCAGGCTCAATTAAGTCTTCCCCAAACTCAATAGTTGAAGCCCAAATGCACAGTACTTCAGAATGTGACAATATTTGGAGATGGGATCTTTAAAGAGGTAATTAATGTAAAATGAGGTCATATATGTGGGCCCTGACCCAGTGTGACTAGTGTCCTTACAGGAGATTAGGACCACAGATAGACAGCACACAGGTTGAGGGGCTACCATGTGAGACCATGAGGAGGAGGAGGCAACTATCTGCAAAGCAAGGAGAGAGGCTCAGAATAAAAAACAAAAAATAACTTCCAACTCCTTTACCTTGAACTTCTTGGTCCAGAACTATGAGAAAATAAGTATCTGATATTTAAGCCAGTCAGTCTGTGGTATTTTATTATGGTAGCTCTAGAAATCTAATATAATACCTGAAACTGAACAATCAAGAAATCAGAATAGAGGAATGCTATGTAGAGAAATGGAGAAAAAATAAATTTGAAAAATGTTGAAGGTGATTGATTTGAAGAGAGATAATTGAGGAAAGTGGAGGTGGGAACAATTATTATTTTTTTTACAGCAAACTTTATGTAACTGACTTATTAGATAGGAACATGTATAATTTTGACAGCAATTAAAACTAAAACTTAAAAATATAGACTTTTCTTCACTGGTTAAACAAATGTAAAATTGAAGCAAACTTTTTTTCCGACTTTATTCTCGGAAATCTAGGAGGCTTTGAATTGGTGAGTTGCCAGAAAACCAAATTCCACTCTGGATATTATGACACATTGCATTAGATAAAAACATATAAAAGGTTATCTGAACTCTCTAAAAGTACTAGATCAGCCAAAATTCTATCCAAATGTGAACTGCTGTTATCAGTGTGATTATCCTAATATTTCTAAGTTCAAGTTGAAGGAAGAAAAGTTCACCAATTTTGCAGGATGTTTTGCTTTGTCTCGTTAGATATACATGGCACCATTCTCCATCTGCTCTTGGTCCCAGCAAGCTGAAATATATAGGACATATCAGTGAGAATCCATGCTTTCTTGCTGCAGATTGGGAAATGGAAATGTGAGATCACAGCAGGAAGTCAGAGGGAGGGTGAGTGTCAGAGGAGGGTTTTATACCTGGTTCTGGCCTGCTAGGATGCCTTGGGTTATGGTTCTCCTCAATGGAACATTATTGCTCCTCTCAAAGCTATTGATTCTACAGAACTCTTTCCTCCCAGATTCTAGTAACTAGTTCTTCTCTCTTTTATCTCCAGCTTGCTGCTAAGTACAGATTATTGCACTATTCTTGGTTCCCTTTCATTTTATAAATAACCCCTCTGTAAACAAACACTCCTTGAAGTATTCTATTTTGA
>PVLC010036144.1:0-15938 GCA_004027655.1 Graphiurus murinus
AAGGCCCAGAGGACCTTCAGCTCCTACAGCACTCCTTTCCCGCCTTCAGCCTGCCCCTTAGCAGCGCCCAGCATCCTGACAAGGAGGGGCTGCTCTGAGAACCCAGCACGGTCCCTTTCCTTGGTGTCTGACTCATGCCAAGAACAGGCTGTGCGGCCAGCACTGAAGTGCAATTGCCAGGACCGGGGCAGCATCGGGTGGTTTGGATTTAAAAATATCTCAAGAACCTCCTGATGCTCAGACAAAGGAATCCTGGAGACAAGATCAAGGCCCAGGTCAGGACCAACTAAACCCCGAGCCTCCGCTGTAGGAAGGGGCCTGAGGCTGACCAGGATGGCCGTGCAGCCACAGCCTTGTTCTCAGAGCCCTGGGAGCTACTTCCCCTTTCCATGGCAGGTGCTGGGAACTTGTTCACTGGGGAGGAGACCCTGCAAGAGGGAAGGCAGCTTCCCTAATTACTAATAAGCGTCTTTTGTTCTTAATGAACAGTCTGTCTTCCGCCTCCAAATGAGTTCAGTCTCCCGCTTTCTAGGAATGTAGCGGTCCCGAGGTTGCATGGCTGGGGGGACACCCACTCCCGAGTGAGTCCCTGCCAGTCATAGTCCACCCAGGCAGAGAACCTGGGAGGCTGGGCCTCAGGTTTGTCCTGGAGTAGTTTGTGGGAAGAAGAGTCCTTAAAGCTGCCAGGTGAGGAGGTCAGGGAGGTGGGAGTGGAGGGAGACAGGTCATCATGGTAAGAAAGGAGAGCCAGGGGTGCCAGGAGCCCCACCTCTCACCTCCCTCCTCTGTTCCCACTCTGCTCCTCCATTGCCCTGTGTTTTTCCTCCCTCCTGATGGGCCAGGAAAGGAGAGCTGGGACTGGATCAACATTTTATCCTGAGCTATTTTGAGGGGTAGAGAGGAGGACGGGATGGAGCTGAGTGGTTGGAGGCCAACCGCTCCCTCTCTCTGGTTCCCAGCCTCCCTCCCCTCCCCCACTGATGTTTTGAGGTTGCCTAGGAAACTGCACAGCCTATCTGCATCTTCTGTTTGGTTCCTGTCAACACCAGGAAACTTTGTGAGGCCAAAACAGTGGGAGCGCTGGCAGGGCCCGAGTCGGTGGGCGAGGAGAAGCCTCTGGGTCCTGAGGCCTCCTGCATGGACACACTCCCACAGAGCTGTGCAAGCACCCATGCGTGTGTGTGCGCACACACACATGTGCACACACACAAGTTCTTACCACCCACACACACCCACAGCTCCAATTACCCAGCCTAACTGAGGAGGAGAGAAAACGAAAAACAAATAGGAGAGAAATCTACCCTGCCCCCCACAACAGAGCCACAAACCCACAATGGTGAGTCCCTTTCTTGGAGCCCTGGGGGCTGGTAAGGCTTGGGGCACCCAGGCAGCCCACCTCCACCATCACTGCCTGCCACCCCCAGCTAGGGGGATCTAAAGCCAAGCTACTCTAGGAGGACAGCAAGAGAGAAGGTAGAGTAATGACCCGGAAGCTCCACAGCTGGAGTCACAGAGTGGTGTGTGACCTTGAGAAGGTCACCTAAACACCCTGCTCAGTGTCACCAAGACACAAGCTGCTCCATGGAGTAACCAGTTCCAGAAGATGCTGAGTGCCCATCGGACCAGGCTCTTGTGAAGGAGACCCCCAAATAGCCCTTGAGGTTCTGCTGGCAGGAAGACTCCAGAATTCATGGTTCAAAGTCTTTACATCCGACAGGCTCTCAGCACACGGGGCCAAGGGCAGAGGAGCCTCCCTTACACCGGCATTGTCCGTGCAGCTGACCGTCCACTGATCAGCCGCACAGCCTGGCAGCCATTTTTCCTGGGGATGGGAGGGTAAATGCCTCAGGAACTACCCAGGGGAAGGTGTCTGGGTGGAAGCAGAGTGGTTGGCACAACCAGATTGGGAGGTGCTGGTCTAGAAGGCTAATTTCTGCTTGAAATAAAGAGTTGATGAGCCGGGCACGGTGGTGCATGCCTATAATCTCCTTACTTAGGAGGCTGAGGTAGGAGGGTCACAGGTTCAAAGACAGGCTCAATAACATAGCAAGACTCTCAGCAACTTAAACTAGTGAGACCCATTTCAAAACATAAAGTAAAAAAAAAGACTGGGAGTATAGCTCAGAGATAGAATGTCCCTGGAAATCAATCCTTAGTACCATAAGAAAAAAAGATGAAAGAAAAAGAGTTGATGGTCAGTCAGGAATAAGGGATGCTGGATGGCAGGAAACTCTCCCGATCATGCAGGGGCATCTTGTTGTGGGACTGTAGCTGGACCTGCCCCCTCACCAGCCACCCCACACCCGGACCAGATATTTGATGCTCACAGACTATAGACCAGACCACCAGTGCTGTGAATGATTGCCTACCATCAAAGCCCTGTCTGTCACTTTTGGAGCTTCCAAGTCCCAGAGACCCCAGTGAGGGCATCAGATTGGCTAAGCTCGGTTCCAGGACACAGTCTCAATCTGTGCAAGCCATCTTGGATGAGAAAAGCAAGGAGACCAAGACACTATCCCTTCCCTCCACCAGTATCCACTCAGATACTGAGCAATCAAAAACACAACAGATAGCTGGGCCCGCTGGCCCAGACCTGCCATCTCAGCCGAGTCAACTTAGAAAGACCATGTCTCAAAGTTAACTTTTTTTGTGTGGTACTGGGGATTGAACCCATGGGCATTCTACCTCCGAGCTATACCCCCAGCCTGTTTTTAAAGTTTTTTCTTTGGAAACAGGTTCTCACCAAGTAGCTGAGAGCTTCACTAAGTTGCTGAGTCTGGCTTTAAACCTGTGATCCTCCTGTCTCAGCCTCCCAAGTACTGGGACTACAAGCATGCACCACCATGCCTGGCCCAAAATAAAATTTTTAAAAGGGCTGGAGATGTAGCTGAGTGGTAGAGCACCCTTGGGTTCCATCCCTGTACTGCAGAAAACATGACAGATGTCCACGTTGCTGTCCTCTTCTCTGCCTCATCAACTCCCACTGATGTCTCACATGTCACTTCTGTAAAGCCTTCCTCTTACCTAGCCATGCTCTCGTTCTTTCTCTATGTTCCCACGGCAACCGAGGTGGATGGACCTCTACCAAGCTCTTCTTATTTTATTAAACCTGTTCTCAGATTTGTCTTCCTTGCTAGACTGTGAGTTCCTTTGGGTCTTAGAGTGAGTATGTTCATCTGTGACCCCTGGTCACACCTCTGTCCCCACCCCAGTGGCTGGCTTTAGTGGGAGTTGAGTAAATCTGTGAGTGAATGACTGAGTGAGTGTGTCTAGCCCCAAGACTCCTCCCATGGCAGAAGCTCAGCTTCTAACATGTCAAATGCCCAGCTGAGTGTACTGCGTGGGAGCCTCACTATGGAGATGGGAACGAAGGAGGGATGCTAGGTTCTAATGTTTACAAGTATTAGACAGAAAAGCTGTTAGCAAGTGGCCCTCTTCCCTAAAGGGCTGTGAAGGTACATCTTCCAAAAGACTCTCCAGAGAGGGGCCTGGCGGGGCGTGCATCCAGCTGTAATCTGAAACTGTGTGGGTTGAAATGAAAATGCTTTACAGTCATTAGGCCCCATTGTGAAGGTAATTATACAAAGTCCTCCTGCAGACACCTGGGCCAGGAGTGGGCTGGAACTGCCCTTAGTGCTCCCTCTCAGGGGTGGGGGGTGGGATGGGGGGGTGGGAGAGAAGCATCTGGAAGGTTAGGGGAGGGTAGCAAGAGCTGCTTAAAATAGCAGGGAAGAAGAAGAGAAGATGAGGGGAAAGGACCTGGAGAACAGCACGTGGGGGCCAAGCCCAGGGCTGGGGCTGGAGTGGGGGAAGTTGGAGCAGGGGTTGAAGCCGGGGAGCCAAGGGCTGGAGGGGAAATCCTGGTGGAGATTTAGAAGGCCTGGATGAAGCTTGCAGCCACCAGAGGAAGGAGGGAGGGAGGGAGGGGCGGATAAAGAGAGAGTGAATGCCCTCCTGGGTTAATCAAGCACTTACCAAATGCCTACTATGAGCCAGCCATTGTGTTAAGGCACCAAGAATACAAAGGTATGTGATTGTATATAAAAAGACAAGCAGGCTGGGCGTGGTGGCACACACCTGTAATCTCAGCACTTAAGAGGCTGAGACAGGAGGATCGAAGGTTCACAGCCAGCCTCAGCAACTTACTGAGACCCTGTTTCAAAATAAAAAATAAAACAGGGCTGGGAGCTGGGCGTGGTGGCGCATGCTTGTAATCCCAGCATTTGGGAGGCTGAAACTGGAGGATCCAGGTTCGCGGCCAGCCTCAGCTAACCTAGTGAGGCACTCCGCAACTTAGTGAGACCCTGTTTCAAAATAAAGAATAAAAAATAGGGCTGGGGTATAGCTTGGAGGTAGAATGCCCCTGAGTTCAATCCCCAGTACCACACACACAAAAAAGCAGGGCTGGGGATGTAACTCAGAGATAGAATGCCCCTGGGTTCAATCCCCAGTACCACAAGAAAATAAAAATAAACAAATAAGTAGATATGTAGCCAAGAATGGTGGCAGATGCCTATAATTCCAGTACTTAGGAGGCTGAAGCAGGAGGATCACAGGTTCAAAGCCATGCTTAGCAACTTAGCAAGATTCTGTTTCAAAGATAAAAAGGGCGAGGGGTAGAATGCCCCTAGGTTCAATCTTCAGTATAAATAAATAAATAAATAAATAAATAAATAAATAAATAAATAAATGACATGCAAACTGGGCATGGTGAAACACATCTGTAATCCCAGTACCTGGGAGCTTGAAACAGAAGAATCACAGATTAGCGGTCAGCTTCAGCAATTTAGGGAGACCCTCAGCAACTTAGGGACACATTATTTCAAAATAAGAAGGGCTGAGGTACGTGTAGCCCAGAGGTAGAATGCCCCTGTGTTCAATCCCCAGTATCCCCCTCCAAAAAAAAGAAAAAAAAGACACGCAAACCCTGCTGTTCCAGGTCTCTCAGTATAGTGAAGGAAACACACAAAAACTGAGATTGTAGAAACTGTTTGGTAGATATATAAGTACACACAGGAAGAATGCAATAAGAACATTACTTGGGCCTGGTGTGGCGTCCCATGCTTGTAACCACAGCACTTGGGAGGCTGAGACAGGAGGATCACAGGTTCATGGCCAGACTCAGCAACTTGTGAGGTCCTCCACAACTTAGTGAGAGCCTGTTTCAAAATAAAGAATAAAAATCAGGCTGGAGGTGGAGCTCAGAGATAGAATGCCCCTGGGTTCAATCTCCAGTAACACACACACACACACACACACACACACACACACTACTTGGGACCTCTTTCACAGTTCTTCCCAAAGCCAATATCCTTCAACACTGAGCTCAATGGGCTGCTCCTCCAAGCAAGAAAATGATATTAGCAAACACCTGGGCCCACGTGCAGTGAGGCACAGGGGCGTGAGGTGAGCCAGAGAGGCAGGAAGCAGGTGTGCCTGCTAAGGAGTCCAAATTGCAGGTGACCGGGAGTCACCCACAGGTGTTCTCTGGGTGTGATATGGTAAGATTTGCATTTTAGGACTGTCACATTGACTTGTGTGAGAGGTAAATGTATGCGGAGGAAGACCGTAGTCAGGGAGACCAATTAGGAGTTGATTGCCATTGTCAAAGTGAAAGATGCATCCCATTATCTGAGGTGGGGGACCCAGAAAGAGGAGAACAGTTAGCTCAAGGGAGGGATGATGATGACACATTTGACACACGTTGAGTATAGAATGTTTGTAGACTAACTAAGGCCATGTGTCTAATAGGCATTTTAATATCAGCATCTGAGACTAAAGGGAGAGATGGCGTCTGAAGACACAGATTTGAGATTCATTGGCATATAGACCATAGTTTCAGGAAATAAAAGTGAAAAAGCACTCCCCAAAAGAAAATACAGAGCTGAGCAGTGGGCCCAGGCTGAACTCTGAAGAACTCCAATGTTTAAGGGGTGCTGTAAAGGGGGACTGCAGAAAGAGGATTCTAGCTGGGGGCAGTGGCTAATCCCAGATACTCCAGAGACTGAGGCAGGAAGATCATTAGTTTGAGGCCAGCCTGGGCCACTTAGCAAGACCTTGACTCAAAACAAAATTTTAAAAAGCACTGGGACTGTAGCTCAGTGGTAGCACACTTTCTGAGCATTGCCAGGCTCTTGGTTCAATCCCTAGTGCAGAAAAAGGAGAAGGAAGAGGAAGAGAAGGAAGAAGACGAGGTAGAGGAGGAGAAGGAGGAGCAGAAGGAGAAAGAGGAGGAGGAAGAGGAGGAAACTAAAGGAAAGTCAGAGAAGAAGAAACAGAGGATATTTAGGGCCACAGAGGCCACGAGATACATTTCAGTCAGGAGAGAGGGAAAGAACAGTAGGGCCAGCAGCAGCAGGGAGGTCCTCAAAGACAGACTGAGCAGTGGCCATGGGGGTTTGCAAAATGGAGGCAATGGATGATTTTTTTTTTTTTAAATGTGTGTTGTGTGAGGCAAGCTATTATTAGCAAGTGATGAGTCTAAGCAGAGTGCATGGTAATTCCTTTACTCTTTTTACAACTTTCCTATGACTTTCAAATTGTGTCAAAATAAAGTTACCCCAGAGTTGGGGCTCAGTGATAGAGCGCTTGCCTAGCATGCACCAGGCCCTGGATTTGATCCCCAGCCACACAAACAATTAAAAAATTGAAAATAAGCCGGGCATGGTGGCGCATGCTTGTAATCCCAGTATTTGGGGGGCTGAAACAAGAGGATCACAGGTTCAAAGCCAGCCTTGGCAACCTAGGGAGGCTCTCAGCAACCTAGTAAGACCTTGTTTCCAAATAATATATAAAATTGGGCTGGGAGTGTAGCTTAGAGGTAGAATGCCTCTGGGTTCAATCCCCAGTACCAAAAAATAAAAATAAAATATCACCTCACAAAGTGGTGGGATTCATTTTTTGTTTTGTTTTATTTATGTTTTTTTTTTGGGGGGTAGTACTAGGGATTGAACCCCGGGGCTTTCTACCTCTGAGCTACAACCCTAACCCTATTTTATTTATTTATTGAAACAAGGTCTCACTAAGTTGTGGAGGGCCTCACTAAGTTACTATGGCTAGCCACATACTTATGGTCCTTCTGTCTCAGTTTTCCAAGTTCTGGGATTACAAGTGTGAGTCACCATGCCCAGCTATTTTTTTTTTTTTTTTTGAGATGGGTATCTCACTATGTTACTGCCCAGGCTGGTCTTGAATTCCTGGGCTCAAGTGATCCTCCTGATTCAGCCTCCCAGGTACCTGGGACTATAAGCATTTACCACTGCACCAGGCAGGTTTCTATTTTAAAATAATACAAGCTTATTGTTAATATTCACACAATTTTAATAGGCATAGAATAGAAAGTGAAAATTTCCCCTTCTCGCTGCCCATTTCCAAATTCCATTCTTCAGCAGTAACTTTACCATTTTAATGATTTGGCACATTTCCTACCAGATTCATTTTATTTGTTGTTGTTATTACAAAAACAATCATGCTATACGTGTCATTCTGCAACTAAAAAATACATCACAGGCATTTTGTCATGACAGAATATATATTTCACCTTCATTTTTCAACATTACATAGTACTCTATCATATGGATACATAAAAGTTCATTGTTTTTGTTTTTGTTTTGCGGTACTGGGGATTGAACTCAGATGTGTTCTACCTCCGAGCTATGCCCCCAGCCCTATTTTTTATTCTTTATTTTGAAACCAAGTCTCACTAAGTTGCGGAGTGCCTCACTAGGTAGCTGAGGCTGGCTGCGAACCCGGACTAGGTAGCTGAGGCTGGCTGCGAACCCAGATCCTCCGGTCTCAGCCTCCCGAATGCTGGGATTACAAGCGTGCGCCACCACGCCCGGCTCTAAAAGTTCATTGTTGATTCTGAAACTTAAAAACTTGGAAGCCGGTGTGTTGGCACATACCTGTAATCCTAGCACTTGGGAGGCTGAGACAAGGGCAAGTTTGAGGCCAGCCCCAACAACTTAGTGAGACCCTGCTTCAGAATAAAAAATAATTTTTAAAAAGGGCTGAGAGTGTAGCTTGGAGGTAGAATGCCCCTGAGCTCAATCCTCGGTGTAAATAAATAAATAAATAAATAAATAAATAAATAAATAAAATGTTTAAGTACACAGAATAAAATAACGCAGCTATTTATCCATTGCCTTTTTCAAATAAACACTAACAATGTGACATACACATTTCAGGTTCTGTTTTAGACTCTAGTGAGCTTCCCTGGATCAGATATGATTGGAAAGCCCCAGGTGGCGGGAAGTCACCTAAAACTACCACCCGATCTCATCACGTCCTTGCTTTAAGCTTTTCAGTGGCTCTGGTTGCCTCCAGTCAGTCCAGCTCCTTAGCACGACATTCCCGGGTTCCCTGAACCCTCCTGGCCTGCCTCCACTTACAGCCACTGTAGGCTGTTCAAATTTCGGCACTTTTCAGAAGCCTTTCACATGTCCTTTCCTGGGGCTGGTCTCTTAGCTGGGTTAATCCCCACTCTGCTCCGTGGCCTGCCACCATTACACCTGGAGAAGACTCGGTCATCTTCAGGACCCAGCACAAGAGTCACCTGGATACCTTCCTGGCCTACTCCCCACCCCAGGTAGAACTGACCTCTCCCCACTTTGGGGCCCCACTCTGGCTTCTAGCTGTCTCTGTCACCTCTGACCTTTGCTCTCCTCTGTCAATCTGCTGAGCACCTGTCCCACACTTTAAGTCCCTTGGAGATAAGATCTATGCCTTATTCTTTGCCAGCTCCGTGCCTGGCACTGTGGCTGGCACCCTCAGCGAATGCTCTTTAAATCACCTTGTGGATTCTGGAATCCCTGTGGGCAGAGGAAAGGGCTAGGTGAGCTGCACCTGATTGTCTTCTGGAGGTCTCCCTCAACCAAGGCACGCAGGGCCACTCCGGGTCTTCAGGGTCACTGCCTGCGGGAAGCCTGTCCTGCTCTTCCCTGTGTCCTAACAGAACTGGGCAGCCTGGCTCTCCCTGCCCACATTGCCAGCCAGGTCCCCTCTCCAGCAAGTCAGCAGGGAGAGCTCAGAGGAGCTCAGTACTTAACGGTCAATGGCCCAGGCTCTATCTCCCCATCTCCCCAAAGAGCCCATAAAGGCTGCTTGGAGCCCAGCCCCGATTCCTGTAAATGGAGAGCGATTTGCACTCATTTCTGAGATGAATCACTTTGTTTTAATCGACCGTCCTTTTGCTGGCACTGCCACTGCCACGCTGCCTGCTCTGCCTTTTGGCCGTCTGTTGGCAGGACGCCCTTCTGGGCCCTGTTAATTACCAAAAAGGGAGGTGCAAGAAGGAGAAAACAGAGGGAGCCCCCAGAAGGAGCAGGGCAATGGGCGGCAGTGGGCCAAAGCTAGTGAAATCAGCACGGCTGCCCTTCCCGAGCCCGGGCAAGAATCCCAAACAGGCAGAGAGCAGCTCCCAACTAATTGCCCTCTTGGGGGGCTTTTCAGGAAACCAGACAGTGATAATGTGATCGAAGCATCCAACCCCTCTGAGACCCTAGGGAGAGCTTCCCAACCCTGGATCCCTCTGAGCTGTACCAGCTGGGTGACCTGGAGACCCTGGGGAAGAGCCAATAATGAATAGAGAAGCTGCAGG
Source organism: Graphiurus murinus (assembly GCA_004027655.1). NCBI lineage: Eukaryota > Metazoa > Chordata > Mammalia > Rodentia > Gliridae > Graphiurus > Graphiurus murinus. The sequence continues at coordinate 9,599 of PVLC010036144.1, forward strand.
ACTCAGAATTAGTTCCTTGGATGTTGGTACAAAATGGGTAGCATGTAGAGAGAATGGAATCTGCGCCTCCATTCCTTCTGAGGTGACAGTTCCAGGGCACCTTGTAGGATGGCAGCAAGGTGTACTTCCTGTCTCTAGGAGGGCTGATCCTACAGGTCCATGAAGGAAAGTCCCATCTGCCATCAGCAGAAGAGAGAGCTTGCAGCCCAGCCTCTGGCCTCTGCCTCTAGTGCAGACACTGCAACCCATGGGCTATTCTGTGCCAAGGCTGAAGGCCCAGACACCAGGTCCAAGCCCAGGACTGAACTCGATCCTCCACAGTGGAGCTAACTTGGCCTAGTTTGAGTGCTGACCTGGCCGGAGAGGGTGGCAGGCAAACTGACCTGGAGGTGGCTGCTCTCCCTGGCTGACCAGCTGACCAGTCTGGAGGCGCCTGGCATGCCTACGGTGTCCTGGCTTCTGAAGGAATCTTCTGCCCAGAGGTTCCTGGACTCCAGAGGTTCAACCTGCTTCACAGTCGTAATCTGGGCAGGGAGAATGAGAAACTGGCCAGTGCTCAGCGGGTGCCTGGGCCTCTAAGAGGGAGGTTTACTACACCCCAGCTGATGAGCCATCTCGGAAGATTTTGTGGGGTTGAAGGAAAATGAGTATGTGAGTGTGTGTGTGTGTGTGTGTGTGTGTGTGTGTGTGTGTGTGTGTGTTATTGGGGATTGAACCCAGAGGCATTCTACCTCCGAGGTACACCCCCAACCCTTTTAAATTTTGTTTTGAAACAGGGTCTCACTAGGTTGCTATGAGTCTCACCAAGTTGCTAAGGCTGGTCTCAAAACTGTGATCTTCTTGTCTCAGCCTCTCAAGTACTAGGATCACATGCATGCACCACCATGCCTGGCAAGAGGAAATATCTGCTTGTGACAACCTAAAACCCCCACTGAAGAAGGCAGACTTTGCTCGGAGCCTCCTTCCTCCCTTCTCCCCTCTTGGCCTAACACAGCAGATGCCTGCCTCCCCGCCATGCCCCCTCTTCTCCTCTGATGTCGGTGTTTGGAGTTTGCTCAACCTTCCCTCAGCCCTCCTCTGCTGCGCCAGAGAAAGGGACACGCTGGTATTCCCACAGGAGCTCAGTGAGCTTGCTGGGAGGCCAGGACCCAGGAAAGCCATGTGACAAAAGCCAGACCCGAGTGTCTCCATCTGTCCCGCTGTTGCAGGACCAAATGCAAGGGCAGAGAGATGCTGGCTTCCTAGGAAAGGATGTCTCTCCAGGGGAAGGAAGGACGAGAGGCTCAGTCAACCAACATTTTCTGAGTACCTTCTATGTGCCAGGCACTCTTCCAAGCACAGCTGTGTCCAAAACAGGCCGAGTCCTTGCTCATGGAGCTTACTTTCTATAAGATCCTACAGGTGAGAGTTGGTCCAGGCCTGAGGAACCACTCCTGAGCTCCAGGGGGAAAGTGAGTGAGGTTGGCTGAGCTAGGACTCAGTTCGGGGCCTTAGCCTCCAGGGAAACATCTGGGGGAGAGGAGAATGGACATGGCGGGGGAGAGGGGAAGCCACTCCAGTGCAGCACTGTTCCCAGAGGGTCTGTCAAGAGCAGAGGTCAAGCCGAGACCAGTGGTGCACACCTGTAATCCCAGTGTTGGGAGCCTGAGACAGAAGATCACAAGTTTGAGGCCAGCCTCAGCAATTTAGTGAGACTCTGTTTAAAAAAAATTTTTTTAAAGGACAGGGAGAGGTGGGCATGGTAGTGCATGTTTATAATCCCAGTACTTGGGAGGCTGAGACAGGAGGATTACAGGTTTGGAGCTAGCCTCAGCAACTTAATGAGAATCTCAGGGACTTAGCAAGGCTCTCAGTGACTTAGCAAGACCCTGTTTCCAAATAAGAAATAAATTAGGTCTGAGGGTGTAGCCCAGAGGTAGAAGGCCCCTGGGTTTCATCCCCAATACCAAACACACACACACACACACACACACACACACACACACACACACACACACACACGGCAGGAGCCACCCATGGTGGTGCACACTTGTAATTCCAGTACTTGGGAGGCTGAGATAAGAGGATCACAGGTTCATGGCCAGCCTCAGCAACTTAACGAGGCCCCTCTGCAAGTTAGTTAGACCCTGTTACAAAGTAAAAAATAAAATAAAGGGCTAGGAATGTAGCTCAGAAGTAGAATGCCGCTGGGTTCAATCCTAGTACCACAAAATAAATAAACAAATAAATATTAAAAATTTAAAAAGTAGTCTGGCATGGTGGCATACGCTTGTAATCCCGCATTTGGGAGGCTGAGACCGGAGGATCTGGGTTCACGTTCAGCCTCAGCTACCTAGTGAGGCCCTGTGCAACTTAATGAGACCTTGTTTCAAAATAAATAATAAAAAGTAGTGCTGGGGGTGGAGCTCAGAGGTAGAATGCCCTTGAGTTCAATCCCCAGTACCGCAAAAAAAAAAAAAAAAAAAAAAAAAAAAAAAAAAAAAAAAAAAAAAAAAAAAAAAAAAAAAAAAAAAAAAAAAAATTAAAAAGCACTGGGAGTATAGCTCAGAGGTAGAATGCCCTATGGGTTCAATCCTTAGTACCAAAAACTAATAAATAAACAAACAAACAAATAAAAAGCAAGAGTCAGTGGGTCATTGGAAAAAATTACCAGAAATGTAAAGTCCCCTCCTCCTCCAGCTCTTCCTCCAAGCCTGTTCCCCAAGTCTCCAGCTGATTCTGCTGCTCCCTTCTGATTTGGAATCTTAAGTTAATGCTGCAACAAGACATCCTGACAACCTGTTCCCTTATCCTGGGGACAGGAATTCAGAGGACACTGCCCTGCGTTCCACAGGCCAAGATGGAGGAGAGGTGAAGAGGGAGAAGCTATGGGAGATGAGGGGTTAAATGAGGCTAAACTACACTAGATGATAGGTAGGAAAGCTACACCAGAAAGCCTGATGTATGTTGTACTTGATAAATATTAATCTTCCTTCCTTGTCTCCACTAGACAATACCTCCAATTCAAATGCCTTATTAATCATGTATAACATCACTGATAGTAATAAGATTTGTAAAATTCAAACTGGAGGAGCATCAGTCTGCTCTTCTGGCTTCAGTGCAGAGAGCTACATGTTTCACCTTCTGCTGGGAAAAGGGAGGCGACATCCCTTGGAATGTCCCTTCTCTCACCCCCACTTAGCCTTTTAATTCAGATCATCCTACCCATTTGGATGCATTTGGGAAACACAAGTGTCTCTTGTCTTGTCTGTCAGGAACACGGCTAAGATAAGAGATGAATAAGCAGGGCATGGTGGCCCACCCCTGTAAGTTCTTGAGAGGCTGAGACAGGAGGATCACAGGTTCAAGGTCAGCCTCAGCAACTTAGCGAAGTCCTCTGCAGCTTAGTGAGACTCCCCCTCTTTCCATTTTTTTTTTTTTTGTACTGGGAATTGAACCCAGGGGCATTCTACCTCTGAGCTACACCCCCAGCCTTTATTTTACTTTATTTTTTATTTAGAAACAGGGTCTCACTAAGTTGCAGAGGGCCTCAATAAGTTGCTGAGACTGGCCTCAAACTTGCAATCCTCCTATCTCAGCCTCTCAAGTACTGGGATCAAAAGTATGCACCACCACACCTGATGACCCTGTTTCTAAAAAAATAAAAAATAAAAAAAAAATAGGCCTGGGGTTGGAGCTCAGAGGTAGAATGATACCCCTGGGTTCAATCCCCAGTACCACAAAGAGAGGGGGAGAGAGAGAGAGAGAGAAGTGGCCATGCCTACCTCCCTAGTTCTTGCTTTCCTCTGGCTTCAGTTCCAAGGGCCCCACTTGACAGATCTCATACAAGATGCCCAGGACCCTTCCCTGTGCCTGTCCTGAGTCCTGACATCTGATCTCAGGCCCTGGCCTTAGCTGCCTCCCTCTGTACCCCTTATTTGTTCTTCATTTACCGCTAATGGCTCTCTCCCTCATGAATTCTTAGCCCCCATTGCATTGATTTGAATGAAGCCCTTATGTATTGCCGCCATTGATTTAAAGATACCAACAACAGCTAACGTGATGTAACAATAGCTCCAGCTGACAGCACACCTCAGTCTCCTCAGGCAATTCTGAGCATGCACCAAGCTCTTTTCTGTGCAAAAAACAGTGGCACCAATCCCAGGGAAAGTAAAGAAAAACTCAAGCCAATGTTTCTTTTGAAGTGGGAGGAATATGGAAGAAAGAGGGTGAGGAGTGGGGAGAGAGGTGCACTTACATGAGAGGGTGGGAGAGAAGAGTTGACATTTTGAAGTTTAGGGCTGGGGGTGTGGCTCAGTGGTAGAGCACTGGTCTAGTATACGTAAAGCCCTGGGTTCCATCCCCCGCACTGAAAAAATTTTTAAAAAAGCATTTTGAAGTAGAGTCATGCATTAATTAGTAATGGAATACGTTCTAAGAAGTGCATCCCTTGGTGATTTCTTCATTGTGGGAATATTGTAGCGTGTATTTACCCAACCTAGGTGGCAGAGGTCAAACACCTGGCATGGCCTCTTCTGATACAATCAAGAGATGCAAAGCCAGGTGTGTGGCGGTGCACACCTGTAGTCCCAGGTTCCCAGGAGACTGAGGCAAGAGGATCTCAAGTTCTAGGCCAGCCTGAGCAACTTAGTGAGACCCTGGCTCAAAATTAAAAATTTTTGAAAGGGGATATAGCTCAGTGGTAGAGATCTTGCCTAACATGCATGAGGTCCTGGATTCAATCCCCAGTAACACCAAAAACAAAAAAGAGAGAGATTTGTTAAGGTGCCAGTATAACATGGAATATTGTTTTACAGGGAACAAAAATATTTTTATAAGTAAAAGGAATCCATTCTAAAAATATCAATAAAAAGCATAGTATAGTATAGTAACACATAAACCAGTAATGTAGTCGCTTATTACGTAATCACCGACGAGGAGGTACTGTAGTACATAGCTGTGCGTGCTGTAACTCTGTGTGACCGGCAGCACAGTAGGCGTGCTCACTCCAGCGCCGCCACGAACTCGTGAGTAATGCATTGTGCCGTGACGTCACTAAACAATAGGAATCTCTCAGGTCCATTATGATTTTAAGGAACTACTGTCATACCTGTGGTCCCTTGTTGGTCACGATGTTGTCAATTGGCTCATGATTGTCTAGCAAATGCATTTTTTCCCTCATTCTTAGAAATGACCCAAACCAGGCATGGTGGTGTGCACGCCTGTAATCCCAGTACTTGGGAGGCTGAGACAGGAGGATCGCAGGTTTGAGGCCAGCCTCTGTAGCTTAGTGAGACCCTGTTTCCACGTAAAAAATAAGATAGGGCTGAGGATGTAGCTCAGAGGTAGAATGCCAAGGCTGGGCATGGTGGTGCACACTTGTAATCCCAGTACTTGGAGGCTGAGATAGGAGGATTACAGGATGTGGGCAGCCTTGGCTACTTAGTAAGGTCCTCTGAAACTTAGTGAGACCCTGTTTCAAAAATAAAGAATAAAAAATAGGGCTGGGGGTATAGCTCAGCAGTAGGATGCAACTGGTTCAATTTCTATCACCACAAAAACAAAATGCAAGAAATGACCCAGCTTGGCATGGTGGCACACGCCTGTAACCCAAGTACTTGGGAGGCTGAAACAGAAGAAGCACAGGTTTGAGGACAATCTCAGCAACTTAGTGAGACTCTCAGCAACCTAGAGAGACCCTCTTTCAAATATAAAAAATAAAATAGGGATGGGGATGTAGCTTGGAGATAGGATGCCCCTATCAATTCTCTGTAATTGCAAAAGAGAAAAAAGAATAAAAGAGAGGGGAAAACAAACCACCCAGCACTACCCCCAGTTGGGCTGGAGTGCAGGTGGACACAGGAAGAGAAGTGAAGACTCTCGAGCCAGTGCTGGCGTCGCCAGGGGCTGGCTTGGTGCGGGAAGACTTGGAGGCAGAACCTCCCCCTGTGCCCCCAGACGCCCCGCTGCAACTTCTGGGCCCCCAGTGGTCTCCTGCCTCTCTCTGTGTCCCTCTCTCCTTTCCCCTCCACCCCTCTACATTCTCCCCAGCACCCATTTACCTCTCCCCTTTCTCTCCTCGCCCCCATAAAGCCCGAGGGCTGTCACTCAAAGAAGCTGGAGACTAGGTGACCCGTCCTGTGAGCCCTCCTCACCCTGCACAGCCAGATCTTTTCACTGCGTCCTGCTTTGGAGAGTCCCATCCCTTTCTATGCCAGGCCTTCCTGTCTGGCATCCGTCTGCTGCTCCAGCCCACCGCCTTGCTTTATGACCTGGCTCTTGGTCTCCACGAGAAGTGATCTGGCCTCCGTAGGCTTTGCGGTAGCCCAGCTAGCTCCACCATCACCCTGCGGAGCCTTGT
>PVLC010036145.1:0-15939 GCA_004027655.1 Graphiurus murinus
GTAATAATTCGTGCTTTGTATATATACATTTTTGTTAGGTACAAATTGATATAGACAAATGTGCACACATTTCTCATCTGACCCTTTCCCCAATTCCCACCCCGCTCCCTCGCCCTCCCTCCCTCTCAAGTTCAGTTCAGTGAGTGATCTTGATATAATTGTGTAAGTACATCATGTGCCTTAGGGTGCTCTCCTCCCCCCCTCCCCCCGTCCAATCCCTTCAGTTAAAACAACTTCTTTGCTTATCGAGGATCTCTCCTTTTCATCTGGAGACCCTCTTATGCCCCATCTTCTCCCTAGCATCCGCATATTAGGGAGAACATATGCTTCTTTACTCTTTGTGACTGGCTAATCTCACTTAACATAATGTTTTCCAGTTGCATCCTCTTCCCTGCAAAGTACATGATTTTGTTCTTCTTTATGGCTGAGTAAAATTCCATTGTGTATATATCCCATAGTTTTGTAATCCATTCATCTGTGGATGGACATCTTTTACTTTGAGAAATTTAGCCTCATTTTCATAACACCTCGAACCCATTTCTCTGGAAAGCATGGATATTCAAGTTGAATTTGTCTAAATTTAAATACTTAGGTGAAATAAAAACATTTCTGAATTTAGTGAAGCTCATCCAAGCTTATATTGCATGAATATCCATTACTGTTGAAAGAAATATAACTAAACAGGAAGACATTGACAAGCTTTTCAAGTTAGTTTTCAAATAATGAAATCATTAATTTTCTATTCACAAAAATATATAGGATATATCTTGAAAAATGTTGAGAGATGGATAGATGAAGCTATTTCATTGGGCTAAGACTCAGAAATACAGACGAAGCATAAAAAGTCAGGATCTATGGCAGTTGACTTGTATTTAATACTTTCGTGTTTATATTTTATCTTGTTATAATTTTATAAGAATATATCCATCAAGTAAAGCCATGTTTAGGAGATACACACACACACACACACACACACACACACACACACACACATATACTATTAAGCTTTTTGGAAGGGAGACAAAATCACATTGATATTTTAAATTTTACTTTGGGGCAAAAAATAAAACAACTGTTGTGTCCTTGGGCAATGCTTTTAATTAAATATCTGAAATGTCTAACTTCAAGTGACAGCAATATTTTGGGGGAGAAAACATACTAAAATAAACTGACTCTTTTCCAGAATAAAATCTCATAACACTCACTAGATTTGGAAGTATTAAAAACAATGTGCATATATATGTAAGTTAAGTCCTTAGAGGTATCATAGCTAGACTTGAGGTTAAGAACTACATCTTGCCTCCTATTTTTAATTCACCATTATTCCTTCCCTGCCAACTAATCCAGTCTGTATTGGATGCATCCATTTAACTCCTAATCAACTTAATGTACCATCTTATTCTAAAATCTCTGAATACAAAGCATTTATATTATCATAGGAGTTCTGAAAATTGGCACTCCCCCATATGCTTGATAGAAGCATAAATAATTGATAGACACTGTAAAGTGGTGCTTCCTTAAATTGTCACTGGAGAAATGTGTTTGAGGCACCTGAAAAATGATACTGTAGTGAAATAATATTTAAGTGATAAAATAATGTTTGCTAACATTAATATGGAGTTGCCATTTATTATATGCCAGGCAATGACATCAGTCATGTATATGAATTGACTTACTTACTTCTCAATATATCCCTGTATATTTACTATTTTTCCCGTTTTATAGAAGAGTATACTGTGGCATAGTGACAGTCCCTTAGTGCCAGACAGTTATTTAAACCAAAACAATGATTTTAGATTTCCACCTCTTGATATTTTGTTGTCTTCCTGGAATGTAAGAATTTCCTAAAAGTAGGAAATGTCATATTTATTGTAATTTTAAGAAATCCTTAACTTTCAGTTTGATGGATATTTTTGTGAGTGCTTTGCTAAGAGCTGATTTTATATAACAGCTCAATTACCCTCATTTACCTGTGGATTCTAAAATACATTGTATAAAGTACCCCCCCCAAATATATCATGTATAAGAACCACCCCATTATATAAAAGTATTTAAGGCAGTCTCATTCACCTTATTTTAAAAAAATAAATTTTTGAGGACTTTGCTTATCATGATTTGGTTTAGTAAGAACTCTTAAAGATCTAACCCATCAGAGTAGAGGGAACTATTTTAAAGCATGATTATTTTGTGAGAAAGTTAGGAAAGTGTCCCAGGGCAAAAAGTATCAAAAAGAAAATCACAAAATTAAACCCTGAATGTTGAGCAAGGGGAAAGGTGTGCTTGCACTAGGATGTGAAGTCTGAGACTATGTCTTGGTTCAGGGTGAGGATACTGAATACAACTTTTTTACAACAAACTTCAGATTAGAGGAAATTGAATTTATCCAAGATAGACGTGATCTCTGATTATTTACAAAACTACATTCCAAGTTCTGGAATTTAAGTCCTCAACATGGTGAAAAATTAAGTTCAGTACCACTCAATCACAATCACCAAACAAGCAAAGAATTGTGTGATGAACTAACCAGAAAGAAAAGAAAAGGAAAAAAAAAAAAAAGTCTAATGCTGGGTATGGTGGTTCACACCTGTAATCCCAGCACTTATGAGGCTGAGATAGGAGGATCCCAGGTTCAAGGACAGCCTCAGCAAATAGTGAGACTCTCTTCAACCTATGAGACCCTGTTCCCAAATAAGAAAATCAGGCTGCAGGTGTAGCTTGAAGGTAGAATGCCTCTGGGTTCAATCCCTGATACCCTCATCCCCCCAAAAAAGAAAAAAGAAAAAAAAAATCCAAAACTGTAGATACAGACCCCAATATTCTAGGTGTGGATTAACAATATGTGAAATATTTAAGGAAAGAAAGGATTTTTAAAAGACAAAAAGAAAAGTATAAAGTACCAAGCAGTTTTGAAAGAGAGCATAGTAGAATTTATAGAAAAAATAGTATGATTGAAAGTAATAGTTAAAGATCTGATTATATTTCAGTAAGGAAAGAAATGCTAAATTGCATAGTAGATGTATATAAGCTATCTAGAAAAAGAAACATATAGAGCAGAATCAAAAGGCTGATCCCTTTGTGTAATGTGAGTCTCAAAAGATTGAATCAAAGGTAGTATTCAAAACCATGACTAAAAAATTTTCACATCAGCAATCCATTTAACAGAAAGTACAACTTATAAAAACTAGATAAAGCAAAACTCATTTTAAAAAATCACAAATGAAACTACAGAATACCACCAACAAAATCTTTAACAGATACCAGAGAAAAAGATATGACCCCTCCCCCAACACAATTGACTGCACATTACTTCTCATTAGCAAAAAGTAGAAGCCAGATGAAAATGAAGTATCTTCACATGATAAAAAAATAACTATTCTTGTAATTTGAGGTACCCAGGAAAAACTATAAAACAATGGCAGAATTACTGTTTTAAAATCCTAAAATACAATAGCTCTCAGGGATGAAATCATAGAAGAAAATTTAGACCCAAACAATGTCGAAAATACCCTATTCAGAATTTGGGAGTTGCAGTAAAGGTGGCATAAGGCATGTTGTAGTGCTTACAAAAGAAAACTGAAAATTAATAAGGTAAGCATTTGACTTCAGAAATAAGGGAATTAAACTAGAGAAAATAGGGAAATTAATGAGTAAATGAAGGAAAAGGAGACAGAATTTTAAAAGCCAGAATGATATTTTGAAAAGTTAATCAGATAAATTTCTAAAAAGATTAATCAAGAAAAGGAAGATGAATTATATAAAAAGAAATATAAAGATACAGAAGATAGTAAAGAGGGCATATTATGCAAATTTGTAGGTCAGAATTAGAAAAGTTTTGATGAACTTGAGAGGGAGGGAGGGCGAGGGAGCGGGGTGGGTATTTGGGGAAGGGGTCAAATGAGAATTGTGAGCACATATATCGTTATCAATTTGTACCTAACAAAGATGTATGCTTACAATGTATGAATAAAAATTAAAATTAAAAGAAAAAGAAAAGTTTTGATGAACTAGATAAATTCCTAGTAAGAAATAACCACTGAAATTTCTTTTTTTTTTTCTTTTAATGGTACTGGGGATTAGACTCGGGCATTCTACCTCCCAGCTACACCCCTGGCCCATTTTTTTATTCATTATTTTGAAACATGGTTTCTCTAAGTTGTGGAGGGCCTCACTAAGTAACTGAGGCTGGCCTGGAACCCTGATCCTCCTGTCTCAGCCTGCCAAGTACTGGGATTACAAGCATGCGCCACCAAACCTGGCCTAGAAAATAAATTTTTAAAGAACACAAGTAATGAAGACAGGGCGATTGAATGTCTTTTAAATGAACGTGCTAATAGATACTCACAATTATAAAGATAACTATCTCTCCACTAATGTTCTGACTCAAAGCACTTCAAAATCTTAATTTTTTTCAAAGGACCTTAGCAAGCATATTCTAAAATAACAGGAAAGCAAAGACCAAACATAATGAAAATTCTTCTGAAGAAAAATAAGACGTAATCTATGATCATTCAGATGGTGTTATAGTTGCAAATATAGATAAACTGACAAAATGGACTAAAACAGCCCCAAAATACCACTTAAAATTCAGAAGAGGTGACTTTTCATGTCAATGGGGAAAGAATGTGTAAAAAAATTTATAGGGATTCCTATTTCATACCATTCAAAAGCATTGATTGCATAAAAATTACTGAAATTTGAAGAGCAAAATTACAACTTTATGAAGAAAACATCGGTAATATCTGTCTTTACTATAGAGAAGGATATCTTAAGATTAAAACAGGGTCCACAATGAAGGAAAACAGATTTTGACTACTTAAGTTATAGGCAGTTCTGTTTATTGAAATACATTTTGAAGTACAGAGGCACAATCTGGGATTAATTTTATAAAACAAAATTGACAAAGGTTTGGTTTACAGAATATTTAGAGAAGTTCTAATCATTAACAAAAAAGATAATCTAATGAGAAAGTAGGTAAAAATCTATGAATTTGCAATTTCCAGAATAAGAAATGCAAATGTTTTACAAATATGTGTGAAGATTCTTGCATTAATTAGTAATGATAGAAGTACTGGTTGGAACCATGATGTGATACCATGTGTAAGAAGAAAATTCAGGAGACTTGTGATGATAGTTTTGCTGAGTGTGTCGGCTGGGACTACACTCAGATGGTAGGAGTATACATTGGCATAACCACTTTGAAACTATTGTCATCTAGTATGATTGAAGATGTTCCCATTTGTTCATCAATCTCATTCCTGTCTTACAGAGCAGTGGCTTCCAATCACTTTTGACCATTATCCACTTTTTTTTTTATGATTCTTTTTTCAAATTTTTTTTTGGTGCATAATAATCATACATCTTTGTTAGGTACATGCTGGTAGAGGCGTGTAGCACACATCTCTCATTTAATCCTTCCCCTATTCCAGCCCCATTCCTTCCCCACTCCCTCCTTCTCAGGTTCTGTTTGATATATTTGTGACTATACATCATGTGCATAGGACATTTCCTTCTCTCCCACCCATCACCTTCAATTAGGTACCTTCTTTGCTCACATGATCCACTTTATAAAATAATGTTTTACAGTTTGATCTAGTACTCGTAGATATGTATTTTTGGAACAGAAACAAAAGCTTCAACAAATATTTATGCTAAACTTCTTGTATTGTACTCAGAAACTTTCTATTTTCTTTAACTTAAAGAGTGGCTGTCAATAATTTATAAACTGATTTAGGAACCAAGTAATGAGAACTACCAATGAAGAACTCATAACATGTGTACTAGGAGATGTATACAAAAGCATTTATATCTTTATGGTTCATCACAGCCCAAAACTGCAAACAACCTAATCCCACTGATAGTCAGACTAACACAGTGTAATAGTACAGGCAATGAAAACGAAGTAAAATTTACAAATAAAAATATGGATCAATATTAGAAACAAATATAGAGTGAAAAAAGCAAGTCAAAGAAGTTAACATAAAGGATGATAAAATTTTCATGAAATTCAAAAATACTGTTTATGATGATAGTCATGACTTAGAAAGCATTGCTCTCTGCCAGATACTTCTAAGTTTCATACACATACATTAATTTAAATTTACTGGCTTTGGGCTATTTGGGTTTTTCTGGAAGCAAAATTTTCTATAGTACTATAAGAAATATTTAAGTAGTTGTGGCAAATAAGAGACAAATTATATGGGGAAATAATTGTGAGCCCTTATTTTCTTCCAGAATACACATACACCCATATTTGGTAGCAGGTCTACACAGTTCATAACATATTTCTCAACATACCTATGCACTATTATGTAGATATCTTACAACTTACCATAAAAAGCATTTGAGCCTTAGAAATTTTGGTTATTGATTGTCTTTTAAATGAACCGTCAAAATATGGCTAAAGTTTTGAATTAATATGTGATGTGCATCAGTACACCTGCAGATATTTCATAGGCTTTGTCTCAGAAAGGATGTCCAAAGATCATCTTTTGGCATTACATGTTGAAAACAGTCAGTGGTAGCAAAATTGATTTGCCATTTGACTAAATAGAAAACCCAGTCAAGGATAATTTTTTAAAAAAATCAATGTCTTGTAGCCAGCTATATTTATGGCTGGCTCTCACCCTTAATTTCCTTCCTTACTTCAAGTTTAGGATTAAAGTAGCTAAAAAACAATTACGTCTAAAATGATATTCTCTCCATTTTTTATACTTAACATTTGGAATAAAGGACAATTCCAAATTACAGTTTAAACTAGGATATTAATTGCAAACTAAATGCTATTTCTGTGCTACCTATCGATATTTTTCTAGCTAAAATTCCTCTCCTAATAGTTATAGCATCAGAATAGGATAAGTTTTAAATTAGGTAGACTTTTAAATGAAAATCAATAGTGCATTTTCCCTAAAACAAAATAGTGTTAATAACTACTTCAGACCTTATTTCTGAAGGTAAACATTACTTTTATAGATCCTGGAGAGTAATTTTTGGCTTGTTATGACCCGATGAAATTCTGAAAGGGAGTTGCAATTATATCTGGTAATAGATGGTCTATTAAATACTCACAATGAAAGTATTCAATCATAAAAGTGAAAAATTTACATCAGAAAATTTTATAGGTTATTAAGTTTAAAGAAATAAAGCTACATGAAATATTATGTATATATCACAGACTTTTTTATTCATTTTCCTTAAGTGAGAAATATAATTTTGATAATACAATATTTGCTTATATTTTGCTCCATCACAATCCATTTTTCCTAACTCATCTTCCTTATGCATAAATGCATGGGACACATGAGATCTTTCAATTAGCACATTGCTGCTGGATTTGATTAACACACACACAATTCACATTTATTTTCACAATTGCTTTTATGCCTTCTCTCACCTTCCTAGTGTATATTGATTTTTATAGTAGACATTGTCTCCCAGCTAGCTTTTAACATATGTGACTATAATATGAAGTAACATGTGGATAAACAATGACTGGCTAGTTTTCAAATCTTGCAACTTACTGCCTCTTACTACTTATATTGCAATGAATAAGTACTTAACCAGTCACTGTCAAAGTGGATGATACAGAATTCAATTTGAATTTTAAAGGATTATATATGAAAGTTTCTAGTATTGTAGCTGGTATTTTAGAGCTTCATGAAATTAGCAGTATGTCAAGAACTGTAAAGAGTTTGCCTACTGGCAGGCAAACAGGATAAGCTCCCACAGTTTCAGTGGATGTTGACAGAAGACACAAGACTATGGGGTCAGAGACGAAGAATAATTCACTACTCATAGCAATAATAGTAAGCAGAATAAATAATTTTGTAGATTCCTGGGGCCAGATTCCCATTGAGCAGTGGGACAAGAGCCAGGTAACTTTTGAAAAGATAGTTTGGAGCAAAGATGCTTAGTTAGTGCTTATATCTTAAGTGCTTATTCTCATAGTTTCCTGCTGGGTAATCTCTAAGAGAAGTCAACTCCCATGTCTATATACATGCCTAGAAGACCCTAAGTGTTCAGGCCTCAGCTTATACCTCCCTGACCTCATAACCAATATACTTCTGTCTCACAAATTGCCCTGCAGCCTTGAAATTAGCTCTTCCCTTTGCCTAGCATGTTCCTACCCCAGATTCTCACCTAGCTACCTCCGTCATATTTAAAATCGAGCTTGAATCAGAGTGAGGTCTCATCTGACCATCTAATGTAAAACAAGCAAAAAAAAAAAAAAAAAAACCTTACATTTTATGTATGTTTAAAAGAAGTATATAAGTTTTTTGTGTGTTATTTCCTCTTTGTCTCCTGCCCTACACTGTCACATAGAATGAAACCCCTTCCCCCCACACACATACATTCTTAAAATAATACTATTTAGTTTCTCAGTGTATATTGGATGGATGGATGGATGGATGGATGGATGAGTTAATATTTCCTGCACTCTTTTTTTTTGTTTCTCCTTTACTTTCTTTGTTTGTCAAAGAATATTAAAATTTATTATGAGATTTCTAATGAAGAATGTATACTACTTTTGAGGGTAAAAAGAAAAGGATAGTAAAGAGGAAATGAAAGTCTTCCAAAGAACAATATGAGCTACCTAGTTAGTTATAGTCTAATTATACATATTTTAATAATACCATTAGTGATAAACTAATATGATAACCTGTTTGGTTTCATTGGCTTTTAATTAAAATACAATCTCTGCAGGGTTTTGAATATGATGCCATGAGGTTGGCACTTATAGAATCTATATTTACTTAAAATTGTACCTAATGCCACAGGAGAAGTATTTCTTGATTTGTGTAAAACTTAGAAATAAATTGACTAATCACATATTGATATTTTCTTTTGATTGGCATGTTATTGGATTTCATCAACAGATGACCCCACTTTGAAACACCAAATATTTAATTATTTTATGATGCTTCTCACTCTATGAGAAAAATTAATAAATTATTGATTATAATACAAGGTAGCCATTATAAGATTTAGGATCTTTCCTGTTATTCAATTATTTTCCTAATACTCAACTTACTTCAAGGAGAAGTATGGAAGATGCAAATACAGTTGCAAGATATTTTTAAAAAAAACTTAAAAAAATGTTTCAAACAGATTTGATTTGTGAATTAAATGCTTTTTTTATTTTTAGTTTCTGTCTTCCCTTCTTCCTTTTAGTTAATTCCACTTAGATGCAGGTGTTTTAAACATTACAGTGTATTTATAGGTATATAATATATTTAACATTGGCTTATGTGCATATCTTTTAAAAGAGTGTTACTAATATAAGAACTAGTCATTATCCAGAAGATATTCAGTCCTGGTTCTACCTTGAGTATAATTTCAGGTTGATAATTTTCCATTGCCTTGTGGACTCACTGGTTAAAATTGATCATTTTTCAAAATTTATTTACAACAGCAAGCAATAAAGGAGAATATCAAAAAGAGAGAAGCAGAGGAAAAAGAAAAACGTGCCAGGATAGCTAAAGAATTAGCGGAGAAAGAAAGACTTGAGCGCCAGCAAAAGAAAAAACGCTTACTAGAAATGAAGACTGGTGAGTATGATAAAATTTACTATTCATGTTTCATATACTTAAGATTTATATTGGTTAACTTATTGGTATTTTAACATACTTGGTAAAAAAAGAAAATATCACTGTGTTTTTAATTTAACTGTAGCATGACTGTTCTTGTGGGCTTTCCTCCATTTAGTTTGCTAATATGTGTTGCCTTCATTATAATATTGGTCATGGGTGGTTTGGTTCTCTGGCATACTCTTGATTCTAGCAGTCTTGATGCTTACACTGTTCCTCGATAACCAATCTATAATAATGTATGTCAGTTAACAAATTTACAACTAGGAAATTGACTCTGGGACCTTCTATAGGACACTTAATATGGTTTCTTCAGCAAAATACTCCCTGAGAAAAAAAGGCATGATTAAGAGGCATGGCAAGCCCAGCATGGTGGCACCGTCCTATAATCCAAGTACTTGAGAGGCTGAGACAGGAGAGTCACAGTTTTGAGAACAGTCTCAGCAATGTAGCGAGACTCTTAGTAATCTAGTGAGATCCTGTTTCAGAGCATAAATAATAAATAAATAAATAAGTAAATAAATAAATAAATGAACCAGCGTGTACCTTGGAGGTATAATGTCCCTGGGTTCAGTTCCAAATAAACTCTCCCAAAAAAGTGGTATGAACATTTCTCAGTGGTGAGTTTTTACCTACTAAGAAGGTGACCTTGGATTCAAACCCCATCACCCAGCAAACAAATCAAACAGACTGAAGACACATAGCAGCCTTTGCAATATATGGAACTTACATGTACTCAATCCAACAGATAACAGTAGGAGACATCAGTCTGAAAATTTTAATACTTTTTTTATTAGAAATGATGATATTGTTGTCAGTATTTTCCAAAATATCTTTTAGAAACTCATACTGAAATTTCAGATTAAAAAAGACATGATGTCTGGGATTTAAATCAAAATAGTCTATAATGATGGGAAACCAACGGTCTGACAGATGAAACAAGACTGGCCCTGAATAATAATTGCTGAAGTTGGGTAATGGGTACTTGAGGAAAGGTATATTCAATCTAATATCTTCTCTACTTTTATATATTTTAAGTTCTTTAATAAAAATATCTTGAAAACTAATTTAAAGTAGTCACTTGTTTTGAAACAGGGTTTCAATAGGGTCATACTACATTGCTGAAGCTGGAATCAAATCTGCAAATCCTTCTGTCTCAGCTTCCCAAGTACTGGGATTACAGGCATGTGCTATCATGCCTGTTTCAGAAATATCTTTAAGTGTTAACAAAAATGGAAATCAGAAAGATTTACTCTTGATTTTTCTCAAATATCCCTATGGAATAATTTTATAACATTTTAGTGCTAATTTATGGAACATTCTATTATTTGAACATTTTTTCATGTACTAGTGGCTAAAAGTATCTATTGTTAGGGGGTTTTGCCTGAGGGCCTATTATTACTCAAGGCCTCTCAGGATTTCTCTAAATCATTTTGGAAAGATGAAAGCTGATAGGACAAAAAAAATTAAATGATACTTCCAATGGAATCTTAATAATATTTAAATATAAATTTGTTACTTCTCTTGAGGGAAAGTTACATTTTTAATAACTGAACCTATTCTTCTGATTTAAAAATAATTTTGCATTGTAGAAAATACCTAAAATATAGTAGATCAAAAGAATGCTACCCCTAAACTTTCTATCCAAAGAATCATTGTTAACATTTTGCACATTGTTAAGTTCTCTACTGTCCTCGTGAATATTACAAGTTAGTGTTTTGCATTATTTTGCTGAACTTTCTGAAAGTTTCATGGTATTCTTAGTATTTTTAATATCTACATAATTGAATTCACTGGTTAGGTCACATCCAATTTAACTTACATCATTCAGTAATAAAGTCAATGAAAAAGAATTATTTCTCACTTTTCAATGTGATCGAGATGTTTTACCATAAATAATTAGAAGATGTAATTATTAGGCTGTAGATTAGAAAGGGATAAATATAGGGCTAGGAAGTAGCTCAGTGGTAGAGCATTTGCATAATATGTGCAAAATTCTGTGTTGGATCCCCAGCAAACACACACACACATACACACACACACACACACACACACACACACAGATGGATATTAAGACTTTTGATGCATATTGCCAAATTGATTTCCCAAAATGTTCTATTTTCCCCAACTTTCACATTGGGCTATGATTGTGCTTAGGATTCTCATTTTTGAGACATTTCGCTAATTTAATAGACTAGTTGTTTTTATTATCTCAATTTGCATTTCTTTGAGTAAAACTGAAATTGGACTTTTTGTGAATAGTTATAGTTCATTTCTGTTTCCTTGGTAAATTGTATTCTTAATCTTTTCCTATTTACATGGTATATTATTACACAATAATATGTATGTATGTATGTATGTATGTATGTATGTATGTATGTATTTATTGCTGTACTGGAGATTGAGCCCAGGGACATTCTACCCCCAAGCTACACCCCCAGCCCTACTTGTATTCCTTATTTTGAAACAGGATCTCACTAAGTTGCAGAGGGCCTCACTAAGTAGATGAAGCTGGCTGCGAAACTGTAATCCTCCAATCTCAGCCTCCCATGTACTGGGATTACAAGCATGAGCCACCATGCCCAGGATTACTGTTTACTTTTAAATATCTTCTTGACATATATTAAAATATTTCATTTTGTACTATAATATTTTTTGTGATTTTTATCACCTTTAAATGTAGAAAGTAATTTCTTCAGAAATTTACTACTTCAATTTTTTCTAGTTTCAGTGATTCATAATATGAGTGTGCTTCACTTATTTTAATTCACCTTAATCATTCACATATTTGATATTATATTTGATAACCTATATTTAATATATAGGTTATAGCATACAAGGTCTATGTCTGAATTTTATCAAACTGTTCTAATAGCCAATAACTGAGGTGAATAAATGGTTTATTTTCCTTTAAGATAATTTATGTTGAGGACATCATCTCTCATTCTCAAAATTTAAAATAGATTTGAATATTTATAATTTTAAAACAGATTTTAAGAAATATCCTATTTTGTCTTTTGTTTATCATACAGCTTGTCATATTTGACCTGTTGCATTATTTTGTAGAAGTTTTTCTTTGCTATCTCTTCCCAAATATGGTCTACAAATGATCATAGATGGGTCTTAAATAACTGAAGGATCCTCACTTAATAATGTGTCAAAGCCAATAATATGCTGAGGTTACACATGTGCTTCATTTTTATATTTCTCAGGACTGTTCTTCAGAGCCATAATCTTAGTGATGCTGTTTACATAAATATTAAAATGGAGACTTTGATAATAATATAGCTATAAAATAAATATTATATACTACATTATGTGATCATTCTAATAAATTCAAAATCATTTGACACAAGACACTGAAACAGAAAGCTATGATGTAAGAAGCTACATTTTAAAATTTTTCTGTCTATTAAAAATATTTGGAAATTCTGGAAATCAACTTAAGATTTTTTTCTTGTGAACTATAGAACTGTATGAAATCTACAGATATCCCAAGTTTTATATCTTATAAACACATACTTTTTTTTAAGAATGTGGAAGTCTTCTTTATAGCCCCCCAAAATAATTTTTCTGAATGAGTCTTAGCTCTCCTATAAACATAACACAAATACTGATATAAAACAACACACTATTCAGTCTTGAAGTATCTGTCAAAGCCAAGTAAGTCATAAAAGAATGAGTATTATTGCTTATTTGCAGATACTTTTGCCCTACTTATTAACATTACCAGTATACCCTCACATTTTTTCTGTGTTACATGCAGGATATGAATTTTATCAAATCATGATTTTTGTAGCATATGAAGGCTTTAAAGTATTATATCTTAGTTACTAAACACATTTTTATGAAAAATATTTGTTTTTTACATTTTTAATAGATATGTTGAATACAATACATTCATGAGATTTGACAAACAGGATCTTAAATAAATTGACAGTGTTTTATTATAAAAATGCATGTCATGATCCTATGCTGTTAATTTATTGGTGTAGGAAAGAAATATAATGTCTGGATTCATCAACAGTTTTTTTCCCTATGTGCTGAGATTTTAATGATGAGAAAGAATAAATAAGGTCTCTGCTGTAATGAAGTTTAAAATTCTAATGAGTGAATCTAACAAATATATAAGATAATTTCAGATGATAACTTATATGAGCTGAATTAAGAAAGGATAATGAGATGGAGCCTGGCCAGTTACTGGTAGTGACAAAGATTGGTCTTAGAAGTACTAAGGAGACTATATATATATAACTTCTTAACTTAAAGTATTAATTAATAAAAATCTTCAGAAATTGATAGGTTTATTTTATTTTTTATTTTTTTATTGGTGCATCGTAATAATACATCTTTGTGAGGTACTAGCTGGTAAAGGCATACATGCACACATCTCATTTAATCCTTTCCCAATTCCCGCACCACTGCTTCCCCCCACCCACCTTCTCATGTTCAGTTTAGTGATTGACTTTGATGTTTGTGAAAGTACATCATGTGCATCAGGGTGTTTCAACCCCCATCACATTCAGGCAAGTCACCTTCTTTGCTCACCTAAGGTTTCTCCTTTATCTAGAGTCTCTCTTATGACCCACTTTCTACCTAGCTTCCACATATTATGGAAAACATACGATTTTTAATATATATTACTGTTTTATTACCTCTCTGGGCCAGGAACTTTTTGTTTTATCTTATTTTTGTGTATTGAACACACAGCTTGAAATGATAGTAGAAGAGAAAAATCTTCATACAACTCTCATAAACCCACAGGTACCTTCCTTTCATAGATTTTTATGATTTTAGTATTCCACCATGTAAATAAGAATTGAGTTTTTCACAAACTTACAAATTCTTGTATTACTTCTTGAGGTAGTGGAGTAAATTAACCCCCTGCTCTTTCTTACCCATCATAAATCTCACTTGCCTTTGGCAAGAGAATAGGCAACTATTTTCATATCTTCTATTTTTTTATTATCACCATCTTCAGAATGTGATTTTTTAAAGAATGAAAATATAGATGAAATAATGGGCTAAATGTCTTATTTTTAAATGATCCTGGAGTTTTCTTCAACACATACACAGTTTTGGTTATTTCCACAAAATGATTTGGTATGTATCACATTAAACAAAAATGAAAATGACGTGTCTTTCATCGACATGTGAACTTGAATGAATTGTGTAAAGTTGATGCTTAAATGTAAATTATTTTAATTTAGAAAATATCTAAAGCATTAAACATTCTCATAGAGAAACTACTAAGCATAGATGCTAGTATTTAAAGCACACAGCTATCCTTATGTGTAATCTTTTCTAGAAAGACAAATGGGAATAATGTTTTTATGTAATTATGTACAATTTTTTCCAAACTCCATTTCTGTTTCTTAATCATGGAAACAAATAGGGCGTTTGATAATAGAATTCAAATATTATGCTTTAGGACTTCCAGAGTATGTAAGCTGATTCACATAATTTTTAAATAGCACATCAGAATGGCCCCGAAATGGACTCAGTGTTGTGTAATTATGTTTTGTGGGGGAAGTAAATAAGAGCTTATTTAATGGAGCAATAAAAACTATATGAGCAGCTTCTATATTTTAGTCTTTAGGTTACAATTTGTGCATTATTTATTAGACTTAAATGTCTCATTTGGTGCAACTTCAGTCTATTAAATAAAGAGATAATTAGCTTTTAGAAATCCGTTGTTTACCCACATGGCCAAAACTGCTCCTTTGTTTTCCATTCTGCAATTTAGAATAACTAAGCAATTAGGCATCCATTTTAGAGGAAATGCATATTACATAAATACTACTTGGGAATGTCTCTGCCAATCTCAACAGATATGCAATTAATGTGTGTACTTGCTTTCATCAAGGCTTTGACAATTACCCTGTCCTCTACAGATATCATAAAACTTAGATTATTTTCCGTAATTGCACATTTTCTAGTTTTGTACGGTACTGCTTTCAATTTTCTATTGTTATTGGCACTTGATGCATATAAATAAGGCAATACTTTTAATAATTTTAATATATAGAAGGTTAGAACAAATTATATTGCATTGGCTAGGAAGTATTTCTCTTTTCTTTTTTCCATCCTTTATAGAACAATAATAATAATAACTATTATTATTACTAACAGTTATTGATTACATGTTGTTTGCCAAGCTCTGCATATGTTTCTGCATATAATGCTTATCACTTAATGAAACTATCTTTATCAAACAGTTTAATTTAGTGCACATAACCATGGGCTTAGCAAGCAATGAAGCAAGCAGTAAATCAAGTCTTATAACTAAAGGTCATCTTTTTAACTATTTGCTATCATTCCTTTACCACTGATTATTTAAACATAGTGCAGGAAA
>PVLC010036146.1:0-15997 GCA_004027655.1 Graphiurus murinus
TTTTTTGGTTTGCTCTGTCTGGTACTAGGGATTGACCCAGGGATGATCTGCCTCTCAGTGACACCCATCCCTTTTTATTTTTATTTATTTTTTTCTTTTGAAAGTGTTTCTCTAAGTCGCTCAGGGTCTCACTAAGTTGCTGAGGTTGGCCTTGGACCTGTAGTCCTCTGTCTCAGCCTCCTAAGTACTGGGATTAGAGGCATGCACCACCACATCTGACTGGGTTCCATTTTTACATGTTTGACCAATATGGGTTATTGTCTGTATTTTTGGTTATGGCTTTTCTAGTTAGTATGAAGTGCTCTTTCACTTTGGATCTGATTTGCATGTCCTTAATAACTAATATAATGTTGAATACCATTTTATGTTCTTACTGGCTATTTTTGTGTCTTTGGAGAAATGTCTATTCAAGCCTTTTACCTGTTTTTGAATTGTATGGTTTTGAACCCCAGGGTGCTCTACTACTGAGCAGCATCTTTAGCCCCCCCCCCCTTTTTTTTTTATTTTGAGGAAAGATTTTGCTAAGTTGCTCAGACTGGCTGTGGACTTACAATCTTCCTTCTAGCCTTAACCTCCAGAATACGAGTAACTGCAGGCATGTGCCACCACACACAACCTGTGAAAGTTCTTTATAAATTCCAAATATTAGACCATTACCTAATACATGATTTGCAAACATTTTCTTTCATTCTATATGTTGTCTTCCTTCTCATTTCCCCCTTAGACCTTTTCCCATCTTTTCTCCTTATCCAGGGCCTTGTACATGCTCTGCCACTGAGCTCCACTACCAGCCTCAGTTGTCTTCTGAGGCTTTACTGGGGATTGAACCCATCTGCTTTCTATCTCTGAGCTACATCCCAGCCCCCACCCCACCCCCTTTTTCTTTTGCAGTACTGGGGATGGAACCTGGGGGCATTCTACCTCCGAGCTATACCCCCAGCCCTATTTTTTATTCTTTATTTTCAAACAGGGTCTCACTAAGTTGCAGACGGCCTCACTAAGTAGCTGAGGCTGGCCTTGAACCTGGATCCTATGGTCTCAGCCTCCCAAATGCTGGGATTACAAGCGTGCGACACCATGCCTGGCTCTATTTTAATTTTTATTTTGAAACAAAATCACAGTATATTGCTGAGGACCTTACCAAGTTGCTGAGGCTAGAAGAACTTGATCCACCTGTCTCAGGATCCCAAGTACTGGGATTATAAGCATGTGCACCGTACCTGTCCTATGATTTTTATATTTGATATTTTCTCAGTTCATTGCAGTTGATTTTCATCATCATCATCATCATCATCATTCTTTTGGGCAGAGTGCAGTGGGGCCCAGTCATGTCCCCACACTCTCCCCCCAGGACTGCTATCTCTCCTCCTACCTCAGCCTCCTGAATAGCTGGGATTTCAGGCACATGCCTCTACGCCCAGTGCAGTCATTCTTATTGATACTGGAATTGCAACTTTTTTATGCCAGAAATAGTCACATCATTTTGGCTCCCTTGTTTTCTTTTGACATGGCTTCGTTAGTCTTAGACAGCTATACTACTTTCTATAATAAGATTTTCCAAACTTGTGATATATAGTATTTCCCAATACTGAAAGCACCTGTTTTTTCTAGAAACCCTGATTTCTTTTTTCTTTATTTCTGTGTGTGTGTGTGTGTGTGTGTGTGTGTGTGTGTGTGTATGAATTCAACCTAGAGGCATTCTACCTCCAACCTACACCCTGATTTTATTGTTTATTTTGAAACAAGGTCTTGCTAGGTTGCTGAAAATCTCACTATTACTGATGCTGTCTTTGAACCTACAGTCCTCCTATCTCAGCCTACCAAGTACTGGGATTACAAGAGTATATCACCACACGTGACTGAGAACCAGATTTCTTTTGATGAAAAATGGCATCAGAGCCGGGCATGGTGGCGCACGCTTGTAATCCCAGCATTTGGGAGGCTGAGAGCAGAGGATCCGGGTTTGCGGCCAGCCTGTTAACTAGTAAGGCCCTCTGCAACTTAGTGAGACCCGGTTTCAAAATAAAGAATACAAAATAGGGCTGGGGGTATAGCTCGGAGGTAGAATGCCCCTGAGTTCAATGTACAGTACGGAGAAAAAAGAAAAAAATGGCATCAGGAGCCAGGCATGATGACGTGCACCTATAATCTTAGTATGTGGAAGGCAGAGACAGGAGGATCACAGATTTGAGACAGCCTCAGCAACTTAGCAAGAAACTTAAAATAAATAAATATATATATATTCCCCAGCACCAGAAAAAAAAAAGTGGTATTAGGAGCCAGGCATGGTGGCACATGCCTATAATCCAGTACTTGGGAGTCTGAGACAGGAGGATCACAGGTTCCAGGCCAGCTTTAGCCACTTAACAAGGCACTCAGCAACTTAGCAAGATCCTGTTTCAAAAAAAAAAAACAAACAGGGCTAGAGTTATCACTTGGATAGTATGCCCCTGGATTCAATCCCCACCCCCCACACATATATACACACAAAAAATGGTATTAGGAATACCACTCTGGGTGCTAGTACTCATTGTTTCTGGGTCAAATTATTTTTAGGCTTCCCATTGGACAATGTTAAGAAGGACTTTAGGGAAAACAATCACTTGCCAATAAGATTTAATAAAAAATTAAGAGTCCTGGCATGGTGACACACACCTATAATTCCACTACTTGGAAGGCTGACCCAGGAGGATCACATGTTCTTGGACAGCCTCAGCAATATAGCAAGACTCTCAGCAACCCAACAAGACCCTCTTTCAAAGCAAAAAGGTTGGTGGTGTAACTCAGGAAGAAAGCCTCTGGGTTCAATCGCCAATACCACCAGCAGCAAAAAAAAAAAAAAAAAAAAAGGCTTTTGCTTTTTGTAAGCTTAATCTCCTTTGATTTAGAAAAAATGGTTTGATTTTTGAAAGAGCAGGGAGCTGTTCAAGACCAAAACTAATGTTTGTATAGAAAGGAAGGATGTAGTATGGACACATGCTACAATATGAATACACCCCCAAAATTTGATCAGTGAAAGAAACCAGATCCAAAAAGTCACATTATGTGATTTCATTTATATGAAATATCTTGAATAGATAAATCCATAGAAACAGAAAACAGATTGGTGTTTGCCAAGGCTAGGAATAGGGAAAATTGGGAATGAATGTTCTGGAACTAGATGGAGCAGGTGATTGCCTAACAGTGTACTAAATGCCATTGAATAGTACACTTAAAAATGGTTGATTGCATATGAGTTCCACCTTTTAAAAAAACTGTCTAATATCAAAGACTGTGAGTGCCTGTTGTTCATGATATATATTTAATGAGAGAAAATTAGTGGTGGCGCGTACTTGCAATCCCAGTACTTGAAAGGCTGAAACAGAAGGATTACAGGTTCTAAAACAGCCTCAGCATGTAGTGAGATTCTGCTCAACCTAGTGAGACCCTGTTTCAAAATAAAAATAAGGCTGAGGGTTTAGCTCAGAGGTAGAATGTCCCTGGATTCAATCCCCAGTAGTTAAAAAAAAAAGTGTGCCAGGTGTGGTGGTGCATGCTTGTAATCCCAGTACTTGGGAGGCTGAGACCGGAGGATCCGGGTTCGCGGCCAGCCTCAGCAACTTAATGAGGCCCTCCGCAACTTAGACCCTGTTTCAAACAAAATAAAGAGTAAAAAATAGGACTGGGGTAGAATGCCCCTGGGTTCAATCCCCAATACCACAAAAGTCCAGAGATAGAATGCCCCTGGGTTCAATCCCCAATACCACAAGAAAATGTGTGCCCATTACTAATATTTCATGCATATATTCAAGAAAAGGAGTTTTATTATTGTGAATATTTTGCTGAGCCCAGCTCCCTTCCTTTCATTCCACCCCATTGCTAACCCATAGAAACTTTCCAGAAAACTTTTTAAATATCACATTCTCAGAAAGTATATTTTAAATGTCAAATGATTTTTAATTCAATACACAGTGCTAGTGCTATACCATTAAAAATTTTGTTCCTAGCCGAGCGTGGTGACATACGCTTGTAATCCCAGCATTTGGGAGGCTGAGACCAGAGCATCTGGGTTCGAGGCCAGCCTCAGCTACCTAGTGAGGCACTCCGCAACTTAGTGAGACTCAGTTTCAAAATAAAGAATAAAAAATAGGGCTGGGGGTATAGCTCAGAGGTAGAATGCCCCTGAGTTCAATCCCCAGTACTGCCAAAAAAAACCCCAAAATTTTGTTCCTGTGACCCTGTGAGTAAAAGTTAAAGGATGTAACATATGTGGCTAAAAAGTTTTGAGAAATGGCTATGAAGTGTTATTAAATGAAGACAAGTGTCTTTTTAGAGAATCCCATTAACACATTTTTTATTTTGGTACTGGGAATTGAACCCAAGGGTCTTCTACCTCTGAACTATACCCCGGTCCTATTTATTTATTTAAATTTTTTTATTTTTATTTTATTTTTTTACAGAACTGGGGTTTGAACCCAGGGGCATACTTCCTCTGAGCCCTATTTTAAAATTCTTTATTTTGAAGCAGGGTCTCAGTAAGTTGCAGTGGACCTCACTAAGTAGCTGAGGCTGGCCACAAACCTCTGGTCTTCCCTGTCTCAGCCTCCAGTACTGGAATTACAAGTGTGCACCACAACGCTTTATGTCTACCCCGTTTCAAAATAAAATCGCACTGGGGAGATACCTTGGAGGTAGAATGACCCTGGGTTCAATCCTCTCAGTACGCCCCACTCAAAAAAAAAAAAAAAGTACCAGAAGCCAGGTGTGGTGGCACATGCCAGTAACTCCAGTACTTGGGAGGCTAAGACAAGAGTAAATCAGTGGCAGGTTGATTTCTTCAAGGCCTCAGGAAGACCCTCTTCAAAGACCCTATCTCCAATTACACTGGATACTAGGAGCTAAGACTCCAACATTAGGATTTGAGGGGAAACACTATTCATAGCCCATAACATACACAATTCTTTTGTTTTACAGGTCAGTTTGCTGAAAATGAAACCAATGAAGTAAATTTTAGAGAGATCCCTTCACATGTGCTATCAAAAGTATGCATGTATTTTACCTACAAGGTTCGCTACACTAACAGCTCCACCGAGATTCCTGAATTCCCAATTGCACCTGAAATTGCACTGGAGCTTCTGATGGCTGCGAACTTCTTAGATTGTTAAATAAAATAAATTATAATAAACTGTTAATTTTTTCAGTATTTAATACCTGTAGTTCAGTTAGTAATTTTTTCATATAGCATGTTGCCTGTATGCAATTCAACTACCAAGTTAATTGCAAAGCAGATTATCTTCTGTTTGTTTGCATAGCAATCAGAGTTGAAATTTGTTTGCTACATCAGCAAATTAAGGACATTTTCACAAACTGAAAAATAAACAAATATGCCAATTCGTAGGTGGTTTTGCCTAATCCTTTGGATATGACTTAAAATTAGAACAATGATGTAATATCAAATGCTGAAATGTAGGCATAAATGAACCTGTTCTACAGGTAAATAATTGGGCTGAGTATTTTTGTGTTTTTAGTGTTATTTTTTAAACTTACTCTGATCTTGCAGCCACTGATAGCATTACTAATGAGAGTTATATAAATAATTACATGATAAACATGTTTTTATAACTTAGCTAAAATGTTGATTTTTATAACTCTTAAAGAATAAGAGTTGAAATTGTTTTTTTATAAACTGCAATATTGTTTAAATGTATCTTGTGTTTTGTTTATTGCTACAATTTAAGTATTTAAAAGCAATTATGAAAGATTGCTGGATACAACTTTTGGGGCAGCAATATTTGAACCCTTAGCTAGATGGTCAACAAGTAAACTACATGACTTAGTACCTGTGCATCATGCATTTCAGGCAATCCAGAGCACTGTACTTCATTGACTATAAACTTCCTTCGCGCTGGTCATGGTGGTGCACACCTATAATCCCAGTATTTGGGAGGCTGAAACAGGAGAATTGCAGGT
Source organism: Graphiurus murinus (assembly GCA_004027655.1). Classification (NCBI taxonomy): domain Eukaryota; kingdom Metazoa; phylum Chordata; class Mammalia; order Rodentia; family Gliridae; genus Graphiurus; species Graphiurus murinus. Next base: position 5,950 of record PVLC010036146.1, read on the forward strand.
TCAAGACCAGCCACAGCAACATAGTGAGGCTGTCAGTAACTTAGCGAGACCCTGTTTCAAAATAAAAAATAAAATAGGGCTGGGATTGTAGCTCAGAAGTAGAATTCCCCTGGGTTCAATCCCCGCAGCCATCCCCCCCAAAAAATTCCTTTGCAGTTTTTATTCTTTATAGTCCCTTGAGATTACACTTCTACTTGTTCAAATGTGTTTTAAAGCACTCACTATGAGCTTTGTCTTGATCTTAAAAGCTAGACTTTTTTGAACTATACCAGTCTTCCTTCTGATTGGAATGTTATAACATGAAAAATATGAAGAGATGTAATGGAAGTCTTATAATGCACTTAGATATAATACATTAACTATCTCCTATTAGTTAAAATAGTTCTTGTAAATATAGTATCATCAGTGGGTCTTCTGAAAGTCTTCGGCATATTAAACAACTAGCTGTATATAGGCCAGTTTTTCTGGACACAGCAAAAACCACAATTTTTCCTCTTAGAAAATCTAAACATACTTCCCAGCTTATTAAAAGCAGTTAATAACTTGCATATTCCTAGTAACTTAAGACATACTGGTACACACTTCAGAAAATTGTATATCAAGTTCAAGAATTATATTGTGTGACTGGGGATGTAGCTTTGTGGTATTTTGAGGCCTTCAGTTTGATTCCTAGTACTGAAAAAAAGACAAGCTGCCACTTAGTAGTAAATAATACCAACTTTAAACTAAATGATGGCTTCAAAAGATGATACCCGGAAATTAACTTTGATTAGGTTTTTAGGTTACTTTATGTGTTAGCTACAGAAGTAGCCTTAAGATTAGGACATTAAAGTAAAACTGAACCGAAGACTAGAAAAACTTGTATATCTTACAGCAAATGACGCTTGCATGTATAATAAAGGCTGTATTGACTAAAAGGTATGAGAACACTTGGTGTTTGATCTTTCTAGTCTTAATGTTATTTTTTCATAAGAAATTAACAAAATGCTTTGGTTCATGACAACGTGCCTTATGATGTGGGAGTTTTTATTTGGTTAAGTTTGAAATAATTATTTTATATGGCATTGAACCCTTAACAGTTTTCTGGCAGATAGTAATTAACTTTTCAAATTACATGTAAATCTCTCATTTATTTCTACCCAGAAAATATTACCACGTATTTTTTATTTTATGAATACTTTCTACTGACTAGGTTATGCCTTTTAGATTGCTTCTTTTCTTTTCTTTTTTTTCCCAGTACTGGGGATTGAACCCAGGGGTATCTATCTCCAAGCTACATCCCCAGCCCTATTTTTTATTTATTTTGAAACAGGGTCTCACTAAGTTGCAGAGGGCTTCACTAAGCTGAGGCTCTGAGGCTGGTCATGAACCTGGATACTCCAGATTCAGCCTCCCAAGTACTGGGATTAGAAGCTTGTGCCACCACTCCTGGCTTTATATTGCTTATTTTCATGCATTTATTATCACTTGTTTCCTGACTTGAAAGTTGTTGTTTGATATTGAGAAATAGAGTATGCAGTAAATTCAACTCATGATTACAGAGAAATGCATTTAGACATCTCAGTATGCATAGATCTCATCTTGGTGTGAGTCATGCTAAGCTTATTAATTATTTCTTGAAAAATGCAGATATTCTGAGAAATATAAAATTGCTCTTAAAGATCAATGTGCTTAAACTCAAGTAATTCCTATTTAGAAAGACAAATTTCACACAAATTAATAGCTTGAATGTACCTAGTTTTGTTTCTTTTTTTAAATGTGGTACTGAGGATTGAACCCAGGGGCATTCTACCTCTGAGCTACATCCCCAGTCCTATTTTTTATTCTTTATTTTGAAACGGTCTCACTAAGTAGCTGGCTGCGAACTGCGATCCTGTCTCGGCCTCCTAAGTACTGGGATTACAGGCATACTCCACCATGGCTTTCTGAATACTAGATTTAGAGGTGCCAAGTTGAGCTCTGTATCTAAGTTTGATGAAATACCTAAGATCTGGTACTCAAGAGATGCCATTGATTCTATATATACTGTTGTTTTATTTGCAATAATGTAAATCTGGTTTAATACCAAGCCAGTCATATTTGTGCTGTGATCTTGTATTCCTGTTACAAAACAAGGATTGTACCTAATGATTTGTTTAGACAAATATTTATTAGCCTAGAACCATTTTAGTATATCAGAGCACCAACCTGGGAGTTAGAGGTCTAGTCTAACCTAGGGCAGTACCACCCTCCTGGGAGGGTGCTGAAATGAAATACAGATACATAAAAGAATGCAAATTTAGCTGAGCAGTGGCACACACCTATAATTCCAATATTTGAGAGGCTGAGATAGGAAGACCTGTTTCAAAATAAAAAATATGGGGGGAGTATAACTCAGAGGTACAATGCACCTGGGTTCAATTCCTAGTACCCCCCCCCCCAAATGTCAATGTATCTTTCTTTTTACTTGCTGAAAGAAGATAGGTTTCACTGGGTGTGGTGCATGCTTGTAATCCCAGTACTTGGGAGGCTGAGATAGGATCACATTTCCTGGCCAGCCTCACCAATTTAGTGAGGTCCATGGCAACATAATGAGACCCTGTTACTATTGTTTTGATACTGGGAATTAAGCCCAGAGACATTCTACCTCTGAGCTAACATCCCCATACCGATTTTATTTTTTATTTATTATTTGGAAACAGTGTCTCACTAGGTTGCTGAGAGTTTCATTAAATTGCTGAGGCTGTCCTTGAACCTGTGATCCTCCAGTCTCCGCCTCCCAAGTACTAGGATTCCACCATGTCCAACTTGTGAGGCCCTGTTTCAAAATAAGAAAATAATGTAGGGCTGGAGATGTAGCTCAGAAGTAGAATGCCTCTGGTTTAATCCTCAATACCATAAAAGATTTCTGAGCAATTTTTCCTTTTTTCTTTTTGTCCTCTGTTGATTAATCATGTGATCGTCAACAAGTCCCTGGGACTCTTTTTCCTATCTATAAAACTAGGTTGTACATCTATAGGGTGCTGATGTTTTACCAATTTATTTTTCTAATGAAAAAGATTGTAGATATTGTTTAAACCCAAGATTGTAACATTACAGGTAATCAGGTTAGAAGAATTATGAATTATCAAGAAAAGAGAGGTTTTGCTGTTTCTGGATTAGACATTAAATATTACACATCTGGCCAGGGTGGGTGTGACTCTGATAGAGGGCTCGAACCACTTAAAAAAATAAAAATCTAGATTAATTTAGAATCTTCAGGGGTTTTTAGTTTTGTTTTTTAATTGCTTGCTATGTGTAGAAATCCAGCTATTGTTTTTGTCTTGTCTTGTACTAGGGATGGAACCTGGGAGCATTCTACCTCTGAGCTATACCCCCAGCCCTATTTTATTCTTTATTTGGAAATGGTTTCACTAAATTGCTGAGGCTAGTTTCAAACCTATGATCCTCCTATCCTATCCTTCCAGGTACTGGAATTACAGACATGCACTACCACGCCTGGTGTAATAATTTTTATTTTTAGGCAGGGTCTCACTGAGTTGCCCAGGCTGGCCTGCACCACCTTGCCTGGCTTAACTCATTTTTCCACTTGCTTAGTATGTGAGAAACTGGAAGTTCAATCCCCAGTACCACAAAAATAATTTTTTCACTCATCTAATTTAGTAATTTATCCTGTTAGACACATATATTATTTATATCTACTTCAGTATCTCTAGCTAAACACATTAGTTTTTTTATTTTTGTTTTTGCAGTGCATGCTAAACACAAGCTCTACCACTGAACTACACCCCTAGCCCCCCCAAATTTTGTATTTTTGTATATTATTCTTATACAGGACACATCAGAATTGAACACCACCCACCCACCCATAGTACTAGGTACTTGAAGTTTTTTAGTAATTTTGAGATGAGGGCCTTGCTATATTGCTGAGGCTGGCCTAGATCTTAAAATCCTGACTTACCCTTCCGAGCAGCTGGGATTACAGATGTGTGCCACTGCACCTGGCTCAGTTTTGTATTTAGTTTTGAGATGAGGTCCCAGTATATTGCCCAGTCTGGTTTTGAACTTCTGAGCTCAAGTGATCCTACTGTTTTAGCTTCCCGGGTGTTGAGATCATAGGCATGCACCACAGTTGTTTTTAATGTGACTGTGTTTTATTACATTTGTCCTAGTTGTATTTTATAGGCTTTTGGGTGGGGGTGAGGAGTGTGTACTGGGGATTGAACCCAGGGCACTCAGCAATTTAGCAAGACCCTCTTTTTATTTATTTATTTTTTTAATTCTTTATTTTGTAGTTCTGGAGATTGAGCCCAGGGACATTCTACCTCTGAGCTACACTCCTAGTCTTATTTTTTATTTTGAAACACGGTCTCACAAGTTGCGGACAGCCTCACTAAGTAGCTAAGGCTGGCCACAGACTTGTGATTCTCCTGTGTCAACCTCCTGACTACTAAGATTACAAGTGTGTACCACCACACCTGGCTAAGACCCTGTTTTTAAATAAAATGGGGTGGTGGTGCGCGCTTGTAATCCCAGCATTTGGGAGGCTGAGACCAGAGGATCCGGGTTCGCAGCCAGCCTCAGCTATGTAGTGAGGCACTCTGCAACTCAGTGAGACCCTGTTTCAAAATAAAGAATAAAAAATAGGGCTGGGGGTATAGCTCGGAGGTAGAACGCTCCTGAGTTCAATCCCCAGTACCACACACACACAAAAAAGAATGTACTTAGAGTTAACAGAAGCAGAAAACCTGCTAGATGTCCAGGAAAGATCACTGAAGAGCTTTACATCTCCACTTTACATATGAAAGAGTTTAAATCATTTTGCTGTTTGTCACAGGAGTGCTGAGTCCAGGATATGAACCCAAACTGGTCTCACTCCAAAGCAAATAACAATTGGTTTTCAATCCTCATTTTGCTTGAGAATGAGTGAAGTTTTTTACAAACTATTAATACTTCTGTGGAGGTTTTTTTCCCCCTATTTTGGTGGTATTAGAGATTGAACTAAGGAACATTCTACCTCTGAGCTACACTCCTATCCCTGTTTCTTATTAATTTTGATTTTGAAACAGGGTCTCACTAAGTTGCAGAGGGTCTCACTAAGTAGCTGAGGCTGGCCACGAACCTGTGATCCTCCTGTCTCAGCCTCACAAGTGCTGGGATTACGAGTGTGCGCCACCATACCCGGCTTACTTTTTCTCTTTTAAATTATGAAATATAAGCTGGGCGTGGTGGCGCACGCTTGTAATCCCAGCATTCGGGAGGCTGAGACTGGAGGATCCGGGTTCGCGGCCAGCCTCAGCTACCTAGTGAGGCACTCTACAACTTAGTGAGACTCGGTTTCAAAATAAAGAATAAGCCGGGCGTGGTGGCGCACGCTTGTAATCCCAGCATTCGGGAGGCTGAGACCGGAGGATCCGGGTTCTCGGCCAGCCTCAGCTATCTAGTGAGGCACTCTGCAACTTAGTGAGACTCGGTTTCAAAATAAAGAATAAAAAAATAGGGCTGGGAGTATAGCTTGGAGGTAGAATGCCTCTGAGTTCCATCCCCAGTACACAAAAATAAATAAGTAAATAAATAAATAAAATGGGCTAGGAGTGTAGTTCAGAGGTAAAATGCCCCTGGGCTCAATCTCCAGTACCAAAAAGAAAGCTGAGTGCAGTGGTGCACATCAGTAATTCCAGCTACTTAGGAGACCAAGACATGAGGATCAAAAAAAAAATTTTTTTTTTTTTTGCAGTACTGGGGATTGAACGCAGGGGAATTCTACCTCCGAGCTACACCCCCAGCCCTATTTTTATTCTTTATTTTGAAACCAGGTCTCACTAAGTTGCGGAGTGCCTCACTAGGTAGCTGAGACTGGTCCCGAACCCAGATCCTCCGGTCTCAGCCTCCCAAATGCTGGGATTACAAGTGTGCGCCACCACGCCCGGCTCCGAGGATCAAAAAAATTGAGGCTAGCCTGTCTTGAAAAAAAATAGAAAGGGTTGAGAATGTAGTTCAGTGGTAGAGCACTCCCTGGACTCTATCCCAAGTACTGCAGAAAAAAGGGAAGGAGAAAGGGTCAATCTACCCAGAATTTTGCATCTGAACCAATGACAGAAAGACATGAGAACAGATGTATGCTATGAGGTCTTGCTTCAGTATCTGTATCGAAGGGTGGGACCAGTATGTAATGTCAGTGACTTCTGCTGTGGAGCAGGGGCACATGTCCTTTTCCCAAGTATATTCCGTCAGGCTCATGGTTCTGTGAGCCAACCCTCTTCAAATGTCTTCTACCACAACATTCTAAATCTTTTTTTTTTTTTTCTTTCTTTTGGGGGGTGGTGAGGAGGGGGAGAGAGGTTAAACTGGGGATTAAACCCAGAGGTGTTCTACCTCTGAGCTAATTTCCAGCCCTATTATTTTTTTTTTTTAATTTTGAAATTGGGTCTGACAAAGCAGAGGACTTAAGTTGCTAAGACTGTCAGCAAACCTGTGATCTTTCTGTCTTAGTCTCCAAAGTACTGGAATTATAAGCATGCATAAGCATGCACAACCATGCCTGGCTCTTAATTTTTTTTTTTGCAGTACTGGAAATTGAACCCAGGGGCATTCTACCTCCAAGCTACACACCCAGCTCTATTTTTTGATTCTTTATTTTGAAACCAAGTCTCATTAAGTTGCAGAGTGCCTCACTAGGTAGCTGAGGCTGGCTGGGAACCTGGATCCTCTGGTCTCAGCCTCCCGAATGCTGGGATTATAAGCGTGCGCCACCACGCCCGGTTTATTCTTTATTTTTTAAACAGGGTCTTATTAAATTGTGGAGGGCCTGCTAAATAGTTGAGGCTAGTTGCGAACCTGTGATCCTCCTGTCTCAGCCTCCCAAGTACTGGGATTACAGGCATAAGCCACCACACCCTGCCTCTTTATTCTGTCTTAAATAAAGAAGCCAGAATTTAACATCATACTAAATTATATAATTTAAATATTAGGACCCAGGCATGGTGACACATGTCTTCATCAATTTTGAATGTTATCTTTGCTGGATATAGCAGTCTTTGTTGGAAGTTTCTTCCAGGGTCTGGAATACATTGTACCAGCCCCTCCTTGCTTTCATGACTTGGGTTGAGAAGTCTGGAGTGGTTTTTTATTGTTTTGCTCCTGAATGTCCCCCATTCTTTTGTTCTCACTGCTTTTAAGATTCTTTCCTTGACCTCTATTTCTATTTTAGTCAATTTGATTATTACATGGTGTGGGGAAGTCCTTTGATCTTGTCTTGTTGGTGTTCTGAATGTCTCCTGAACATGAATGTCCAAGTCTCTTTGTGTGTGTGTGTGTGTGTGTGTGTGTTACTGGAGATTGAACCCAGGGGCATTATACTTTCGATTTACACCCCCAGCCCTATTTTTTATTCTTTATTTTGAAACAGGGTCTCACTAAGTTGTAGATGACCTCACTAAGTAGCTGAGGCTGGCCATGAACCTACAATCCTCCTATCTCAGCCTCCCAAGTACTGAGATTACAAGCATGGGCCACCATGCCCAGCTGTCCAAGTCTTTTTCTTTGTTTGGGAAATTCTCTGATATTATTTCTCTGGAGAGGTTTCTGATACCCTTGATATGTGCTTCTAGACCTTCTTCAATGCCTTAAGTTAGGTCATCCTTAAGTTAGGTCATTTCATATTACCCCATATTTCTTGGATGCTCAGGTCATGGTGTTGTATTGTCTTCTCTATATTGTTGACTGTATTTTCAGTTTTGAATGAATTGTCTTCCTAGAGTGATATTCATTTTGCTCAAAACTTCTTTTTGGTTCTTAGGACCTCAATTTCTCTATATTGATATGCTCTTTCATTTTTCTGTATACTTTGTGTGTGTGTGTGTGTGTGTGTGTGTGGTACTGGGGATTGAACTCAGGGGCATTCTACCTCCGAGCTACACCCCCAGCTCTATTTTTTTTCTTTATTTTGAAACCGAGTCTCACTAAGTTGCGGAGTGCCTCACTAGATAGCTGAGGCTGGCCGCGAACCCGGATCCTCTGGTCTCAGCCTCCCAAATGCTGGGATTACAAGCGTGCGCCACCACGCCCGGCTTCTGTATACTTTCTTTGAGGCTTTTGATCATATTGAAGATCAAAATTCAGATCTCTCCTTCTGGCATTTCTTGCAGGTCAGTATTGTTGATCTCTTGTCGTTGAGTTGTGGGAGTTTGTTTTCTTGCTGTTTTCATAGTTCTCAGGTTTGTATTTCTGTTGTTTTGGCATGTTCTTCCTCTTTGTATGTGAGGCTGGTGTCTATTTGTTATCTCTTTATACTAAGGTCTATGCTGGGGGTATATAAATTTGCCTTGACAAATCTGTCTCATATAATCAAACTTTTGAGTTTGTCCCCCAGGTCCTCTTTAACTAGATATAGTTCTTAATGCAGGCAAACAGGAGTCTCTGATTGGCTGCAGGCCATTGTGCTCTCTAGGCCCAAACTCCATAGGACCTGAGACTATGATGTTCTGTTCAGAGCCTGCAGCCTACTGGTTGGGATTCAATGCTCCACAGACACCACTGCTGTTCTACTGATTGTGAACCCGTGAAGCTGCAGAGTGCTGGCCCCCGGCCTCTGTGTTCAGAGAGCCTAAGCTCAGCAGGACCAGCAATGGCTATGTTCTGAGCTTGTGGCCTGGCTCATTGAGTTTTGATGGCCCTGGAGCACTGCCACTGATCTGCTAGTTACAATCACGTGTAGCACTATCAATCACTGGTATGCATACATGCCAGGCACAAACTCTGCTGACAGAGTGTTGAGTTCCCAGCCTGTAGCTGTGACCATGTGAACCCCTGCCAGCACCCTGGCCTCCTTGCTTTCAGGGACCACACTCTGGCAGGAAGAGATCATACTGCTCTAAGCCTGGGACTTGGGTGGAGCAGTCCTCTTCTCTTTTTTTTTTTTTTTTTTTTTTTTTTGCGGTACTGGGGATTGAACTCAGGGGCATTCTACCTCCGAGCTATACCCCCAGCCCTATTTTTTTACTTTATTTTGAAACCGGGTCTCACTAAGTTGCGGAGTACCTCACTAGGTAGCTGAGGCTGGCCGCGAACCCGGATCCTCTGGTCTCAGCCTCCTGAATGCTGGGATTACAAGCGTGTGCCACCACGCCCGGCTCTCTGCTCTCTTTTCTGCCTCCAATTTTGCCAAGTTTTAACTGTCATTGTTCTGTTGAGTTTTGCCTACTTTTCTTCCCTTGTCAAGAAGCAGTCATCCTGCTGGTTGAGTTCCAAGTCTCGGAGCACCTGAAACATGCTATCTCCCTTTATGCCACCATCTTTAATCTCCCATCCAGAGTATTTCTTGAATTGGTACCTTGACTTCCACACCAATTGTCATCACCCTATTTGGACTCATAATACCTATTGTCTAGACTCATTTGGGCTTTTCAGTTACCATTCTGCTGTGGTTGTGCATATATATGTGTGGGGGGGAGTTCTTTAGTGCTAGGGATCAAACACAGGGTCTCACACTTGTTGGGCAAGTACTCCAGTCACTGAGTCATGCCCCTAGTCCTCATTTTGCTGTTTCTAGTACATGCCAGCCTATTCAGAAAATTAGCATCTGTTAGCTGGGCATGATGGTGCATTGCTTGTGTTATTGGTACTTGAGAGTCTGAGACAGGAGTATCACAGGCTTGAGGACAGCCTTAGCAACCTAGACCCATTTCAAAAAAGAATGCTGATGACACGCTTGTAATCCCAGTACTCGGGAGGCTGAGACAGGAGGGTTGCAGGTTCAAGGCCAGAAGCAGCAATTTAGTGAGACTGTTTCAAAGTAAGAAATAAAATCAGGCTGGGGGTGTAGCTCAGAGGTAGAATGCCTCTGAGTTCAATCCCTAGTACCACAAAAAATATAAGGCTGGGGGTATACCTTTGAGGTAGAAGCCCCTGGGTTCAACCCCCAGTACCACACACACAAAGAAAGGAGGAAAAGAAATTAGCCTTTGTTTGATCTCAATTATTAGCACAACTCATAAAAAACAAAACAAAACAAAAAAAAACGGATATCTTTTCCTCCTATTTATTTATTTATTTATTTACTTATTTATTT
>PVLC010036147.1:0-15945 GCA_004027655.1 Graphiurus murinus
GGATCCTCCGGTCTCAGCCTCCCGAATGCTGGGATTACAAGCGTGCGCCCGGCTTGGAGCCCTGAACTTTTAACTTAACAGCCTGATATAAAAAAAGAAAATTAATTGATTAAGGGCTTGCCCTGTAGCTACTTGTGCCTGAACTTTAGCCAAGAATTTCCCTTTCTCAACACAAAGAAACATTTTAGGCCATGTAAACTCTCACTACCCTGACTTCACCATTACACACTGCTTATATGTAACAAATGATCACCTGTACTGTGTAAACACGGATAATTAGTACAGGCAGATAAACTTGAGGAACATGGCCGTCATGTTCGACTCCTCCATCGAAAGGGCGGGCCGCTCACCAGCGAGCAGGACACCCTGACCCTCGTCACCGCTGACCACTCCCACTTCTTCTCTTTCGGTGGGTGCACCCTGCGAGGGACCTCCATCTTCGGTAGGCCCCGGGACGGTGGCAGGGGCGGTAGCACCAAGTACGTGGTAGAAATCTCTCGGAGCCTCAGTTTCCCCATCTGTCAAATGGGCATCATGATAGCTCCTGCCAAAGGGTTCTTTTGAGGATTGAGCTGGTGACGAGGCACAGGGCACAGGGGCGCTCCACCAGCCGAGGTCAGTGCGATGGCAAGGTGTCACCTCTCTCCTTGCAGGGCTGGCTCCCCTGAAGGCGCAGGACGGCAAGAACTACACCTCCATCCTGTAGGGCCGCGGCCCGGGCTGCGTGCTGAACTCTGGCCACCCGCCCGACGTCACTGCGGAGGAGGCGGGTGGGTGCCCGGTGTTGTGGGTCTTGGGGACAGGGGAGAGGGGGCGACCTCGTGGAAGCGCAAGGTGCAGACCTGACCGCCGCCCACCCGCCCGCAGGTGACCCCACGTACGGGCAGCAGGCGGCGAGGACGTGGCGGTGTTGGCGCGGGCCGCAGGCGCCCCTGGTGCTCGGCGTGCAGGAGCAGAGCCACACCGCGCACGCCATGGCCTCCGCCGGCCGCCTGGAGCCCGACGAGCACTGCGGCCTGGCGCCGCCCGCCGGTCACAGCGCCACCGACTCAGGTCCTGCGGCCGCCCCGCTGTCGCTGCCGCTGCTGGCCGGGGCGCTTCTGCTGCTGCAAGCGGCGACGGCTGCTCCCTGAGCGTCCCCGGCGGCTCCCCGGGGTCCCGGCCTGGCTCCCTCGCACCCGCCCTCCGCCGCGCCCGGGCTCCACCTCTGGCTTCCAGACTCTGTTCCCACGTCCTCCCGCTGGCTTGGGCCCGAGGCTCCTCCTGAGGTCCCTCCCCTCTAGGCCTCTGCCCCGCGCTCCTTCCTTAGGTCTCCACGTAGAGCCCTCCCCAGCTTCCTACCAGCACCCTCACCGCTGAGCCACAAACCAGCCTCCGGCCCAGCAGGGACTCCCCTTTTCACTTCTCGGATCCTGGACAAGCTGGCCGGGGGCGCCCTGGAGGCGGAGGCCAGGACCCCCTCCCCGGGTTGCTCTGGAACAGCCTGGGACCTCAGCTGCCCACACCCTAAGAAAGGAGAGGGCTCCCAGGATGATTCGTCACCAAACCTGTGCTGCCTTTCCAGGACCAAACAGGCCCCTAGCAGAGGCGACACCACGATCCAGAGCCCATGGTTTCTCCAAGACGTCAGCACATGAAGGAGTCGGGAGGGCCTGGATCCCTGCCGCCCTCCCACGAGCCAGAGCCCTGCAAGTGACCCTGTTTCCGGCTGTCCCCGACTGTCCCCCCTCCTCGCCCAGCACCCTTCAGAGGGACCTTGGCACACACAGGGGAGGCCTGGGAAGCTGGGGGGGATGGGCAGTGGCCCTTCCCAGGTCGTCTCAGGCTGCACATAGGTTTCCAACAAATTCCCTGCTCTCCTGGGGCCTCCATCCATTCTCCAGGTGGAAATAAAGCAATAATAAAATAAATTGTGATACAATGTAATGCAAATAATAAGATAAGCCATGAGTGCTGGGGTCTGGGGGGGGGGGTCAGGATACACGTGGAAGGTGGGTAATGAGATCAGGAAGCCAGGGAGGGGCTGCTGGGAAAGCTGATGGTGAGCCAGGGCAAAGTGAGGGCTCAAGCAAAACAGAGCGGCAGTGCAAAGGCCCTGAGGCAGCCCTCAGCTGGTGATATGGCAGGGTGGGAGCAGGTGAGTGGGGTAAAGGAAGCAAAACTTGGGATAAGGAGAGGTTCCCGGCCAAGGGTGGGGAAGGAACTTGAACTCAGTGTTGTGACTGAAAGACTTTGAGTAGGAGGTTGACAAGATCTGATTTAGAACATAGCACTCATAGCTTCTGGAAGGTCTAGTCTTTTGTGTGTGTGTGTGTGTGTGTGTGTGTGTGTGTGTTGCTGGGGATTGAACCCAGGGGCGTTCTACCTCTGGGCTATACCCCCAGCCCTTTTTATTTTTTAGTTTGAAACAGCACCTCACTAAGTTGCAGAGAGCCTCACTGTGTTGCTGAGGCTGGTCACAAACCTGCGATCCTCCAGTCTCAGCCTCCCAAATATTACAAGCGTGCACCACCACTCCGGCTCTTGTTTTGTTTTCTTTGGGTGGGCGGTTGTACAGAGTTGGGAGCTGGGCAACCAGAGGAGGGGTGTAGACTCCCGACATTTCTGACCGGTATCCCCAAACATCCTGGAGCACCCCTTAGCACTGTAGCTCTACTTAAGTGTGTTTCTTACATGTCCTAGTGAGAATGTTTAAAACCATTATGGAGAGGTGAAATCAACCGTGTTTTTCAGTAAATTTTGTGATAGTGTAAATGTATTTGGACATTTACAAAGGCACAGAAAAGCATTTTCCTCCCACTAAAAATATTAATATGCTTGAATATGCTTCCTTATTTATGAAAATCTCTATTTAACACTATAAAGCATCAATTTGAAAGCCTGGCCCTCAGGACAGTTTATTTCAATTCTGGGTTTTAGTGGCTGTCACAAAAATATGGGAGCTGGTGGGAGAAAGGGCCTCTTAGCTGAGTTTACTAAATCGTCAGTTTACTAAAATTCCATCCACCAATTATGGGAAAGCTTTTGTTAAAACCCAGCTAGTATATTTCTGTCTCCCTGTTGTCAATTAGGCTGTCTCTCAACACAGCGGGAGGAATTGTATGTTTCTGTTTTATACATGTGTTCAAAACCCTAGGAATTCTTCATTTTAAAACTACAAGTTAAAGAAAAAAAAAAAAGAAAGCTTATTCTGAAATTAGATAGGTGTGTGGCAGTTGCATAACTTTGTGAATAGTCTAAAAACCACTAAATTGTGTGCATGAAAAGGGTGAATTTTGGTGGTACACGCCTGTAATTCTCCTGTCTCAGCCTCCCAAGCACTGGGATCACAGGCGTGTGCCACCACACCCAGTTCAGAAGAAATTGAAAGAACAGATTAGATTGGATAGTCTCTGCTTCCAAGTTCCAAGGTACAGGTATGAGGGTTTTATCAGCCAACTACATTGTAGGTAAGTGACTCAAGTGTCAATGAAAACCTTTTTCAAATATCTTTGCAGAACTTCTCTTTCCTTAGTACAAGTTGTCATTCAAAGATGACTATCTTATTTTTTCACTAAGAAGACATCCTTACCTTGAACGGGCCTGGGCAGGGAAAGTGAATTTATTTTTTCACTTAATCTTTTTACTGAGTGCCTAAACTGATAACTTTCATCACCTCAAAAAATGTCAGCACACACACACTTGTGTGTGTGTGTGTGTGTGTGTGTGTGTGGTACTACAACCCCCAGCCCTATTTTATTTTCTATTTTGAAGCAGGGTTCCACTAAGTTGCTGAGGCTTGCCTTGAACCTGCGATCCTCCTGTCTCAGCCTCTCAAGTACTGGGAATACAGGTGTAAGCTACTGCACTCAACTTCTTTTTTTTTTTTTTTTTTTTCTTGTCCTGGGGACTGAACCCAGGGGCCCTCTACCTCTACATCCTCAACCTTTTTGTGTTTTATTTTGAGGCAGGGTCTCTAGCTGGCATGGAGCTTGGATCGTCCAGCCTCACTCAGCCTCCCAAGTAGCTGGGATTCCAGGTGTGAGCCACCATGCCCAGCTGGCCTGATCATCTTGAGGAAAGCAGAGCAAGACCTGGGATTACAAGCGTGGGCCACCACACCCGGCTTTTTCAGTACTTTTCAGTGTCCATCCTTATGAGCCATAAAGATGACTTTGTGCTGGGCATGGTGGTACATGCCTGTAATCCTAGTATTTGGGAAGCTGAGACAGAAGGATCATAAGTTTGAGGCTAGTCTCAGCAACTTAGCAAGATGTCATTTCAAAATAAAAAATAGCCAGGTGTGGTGGCTCATACCTGTAATCCAAGTACTTGGGAGGCTGAGACAGGAGGATTGCAGGTTCAAGGACAGCCTCAGCAAGTAATGAGACTCTCATCAACCTAGAGAGATCATTTCCAAATAAGAAATAAAATCAGGCTGGGGGTGTAGCTCAAAGGTAGAATGCCTTTAGGTTCAATCCCTAGGGCCGCATACACACAAAAAAATTAAAATTTTAAAAATAAAATAGGATCGGGTTGTAGCTCAGAGGTAGAATGCTCCTGGACTCAATCTCTAGTACAAAAAAAAAGAAAGAAAGAAAAGAAAAAACATCTTTATTTTCTGGAAAGTTTTCATGGTCATGTCCAATCTCGTTCCCAAGTATGATAAAGAGTCTACTCCAATGGGCCAATCTTGGATTTGTAAAGTTAACCCATCCCGGCCTCCTGCATCACTAGCTCTGTCCTCCAGGTTTCTGCCTCTTCCCTGCAGTGGTCTGATGGTGGAGGAGAGCTGGGTGAGTTTTGCAGGCAATGCCTCCTGTCTCTGCACCCTAATGTTATCCAGAATCTTTAAAAAAAAAAAAAAAATCCTTTCCAAGTAGCTCTTCCATCAGTGGCTACACTTTCACCGTTTTCCCCATATGACATTGTTTTATTAAACAAGGCATTTACTGTTGGCAATATATCTTCTCTGCTATATCTTTCCTTTAGCAGCTCACAAAAAAAAAAAAAAAAAAGTGGTTTGTGTATTTCATTATTGGAACAGAATCCAGCAAATACCTTAAGCTCAGACACGCTGGAAACATCTGTACTTTCAGCCAACTGTACAGCAAACCTCCCACACTGGGTAATTTGCTCTAATACTCGTTTCTTCCAATCTACGGCAGTGTTTTCCCTCACATCTTCCCAGAGTATTTGCTGACAAAGAAATGCCTCTCGGTGTGTCGACAGATCATTTACTGTTCATTGTTTCTGCCATTTTTACTGCAACAGAAAGAAAAAGTGTTTGCCTGGTGGTAGGTGTTTTTTTTTGGTCTTCTGCTATTATGCAAGAAACTTTAAAAGAGCTTTACAAATATTTATCATTGCTTAGGGAAATATCAAAAGTACCGAGTTGAACAGCATATAACTTTAAACATCACTGGGGAAAAAGTGTGGAGGTTGTTCAGGTTTTGTTTTTTAAAAAATTCTTCCTACTTTTTTCTTTTTCTTTTTCTTTTGGTACTGGGAATTGAACACAGGGGCATTCTACCTCCAAGCTATACCCCCAACCCTATTTTTTATTCTTTATTTTGAAACAGGGTCTCACTAAGTTGCAGAGACCCTCACTAAGTAGCTGAGGCTGGCCTCGAACCTGCGATCCTCCTGTCTCAGCCTCCCAAGTACTGGGATTACAAGCGTGCGCCACCACGCTGGGCTTAATTTTTTTTTTTTTTTTTAATTCGTGCTGGGGATTGAACCTAGGGACATTCTACCTCTGAGCTACACCCACAACCCTTTTTTTGCTTTTTATTTTGAAACAGAGTCTTGCTAAGTTGCCAAGGCCCTCTTTGATCCTGGGATCCTCCTGTCCCTGCCTCTCAAGTCCCGGGATTACAGATGCGCACCACCATACCTGGCAAGTTGCTTTTAAATCCCTTGTAAACCGTAAGGATTACATGCTGCTGTGGATGAATATCTCAAGGCACAAGGCAGCCGGGACTCAAGCTTCCCTCAGAACGATGGGGAAGAGGGAATGATGTCGAAGAAGGCCGCTTCAAATAGTTTTGTTGGGCTTGTTTTCTTATCTTTGGGGCGAACTCCCTGATGAGCTTTTGCCAGGAGTGGTCCACTTCTGTTTGTGGTTTGCTTGGCTGTGGATTATTGGCATTATTTGCAGTTTCTTTACAGGATTCTTTTGTAAACCACTTGACCATACTGGAGGATTAGTTTGGCTAAAACTAGATCATATAATCCATAAATCCACTTAGGCAGACACACTGAACTCCATTACGTCACAATCCACTGAAAGCGAGCAGGCGGGGGGCGGGGGGTATTATATCAACCCCTGGCCTGAGGCACCCCTTTCCCTCTGGGACACCTGAGAATCATCCAGGGTGGGTGCCTGGCCAGCATGGAGCTCGGTATTAAATATGAGGAGGGTTTATTCTGATGGCCGGGCTATGGAAAGGCATGTGAAAGAACTAATGCTGGGATGAGCCCAGCACATAGTAGTAGGCCCTCACAACGGCCTGGTGTCTGTCCAGCACATAGTAGGCCCTTACAACAGCCTGGTGTCCCTCTAGCCAAACTCCTGACCACAAGCTGAGCCTGGAGCAGGACCCAGACCCCACAACTCTTTGAGACCGCAGGCACCTTATTCCCTGCCGAGCTCGGCCCCAGGAGGGGCCGGAGAGGCCACCACAGGTTCTCAGAGGCCCCGAAGCCCCCACCTCTGCGCAGCTCTGGCGGCCGACACGGGAAGCCTCAGGAGAGGCAGAAGCAGGTTTGCTCCTCACAGCCTCTCCGAGGGTTCCGGCAGGCGCCCCGTGCACCCTCCTCCTGAGCTGGGTGCTGACATCGCCTCTGATGTTGGTTCTGCAGGTCCCAGAAACAGGCGCCCCACCCCGCCAGTGTCCGTGCGATGGGCCCCCGCCCCTGGAGGAAGCCGCCTCTGCACCGCAGTCTCTGGGAAGAGCCTCCGAGGCCCGCGGGAAGCCGTGCAGGTTCTGCAATCACACCCTCTGATCTGAGGTGGCCCCAGGGCCTGCTTACCCCTGCAGCACAGGGCGTCCATGTTTGCTGGCGGTACACACACACACCGTGGCGCCAACGTGCCGCTGGAGGCTCCCCGTGCTCTAACCTTGCCCAGTGGGATGCCAGTCTTGGCTGACAGCCTTGGCACAGCGCCCGGGATCCAGCCAGGTGGCTTTTGAGCTGCCTCTTGAGAAGGAGACAGCTGCCCCCTGTCCTAAATGGCGAGGCCCCTGCTGCCCTTAACAGGGGCCGTCCAGGCCCTGGGTACTGGCCTGGCCCTTTCTTTGCTCACCAGATTGGTGAGCTGTCATGGTGAGCCAGCACGGTGTCCTCTCCCGACTCTGCCCTGGCCGGGGCTCCTCAGGAGAGAGAAAATGCTTCCCCAGGAGCCTCCTGCAGGCCTCTCCCTGCGGACTCCCCACAGCAGCCCTGCAACTCTTTGGTCCCACCGGAAGGCGGAGGATTTCTTTTTCTTTCTTTTTTTTTTAATCATTTATGCAAAGTATAGACAAGGAGAGATGCAGTTTAGCAGCGCCACGTGACAGTGGCTCTGGGATCTGAGCTCCCTGCCGGCCCCGGGAATCAGCCCGGAGCCAGAGCTGCTGCCGAGGCTCCCAGGCGTGGGAGGCAGGTGAGGTCGGGGGAAGCCAGGCGCCCACTTGCCTCCGAACCCGACCAGCTCAGGCTGGACTCTGGCCGCCTTGGGACTGAACCCAGTGCCCCGTGCAGCACTCTGGGCACCCTGAACCCTGCACGGGGGCGGCAGGGAGGGCGGGGAGGAGGATAGATAGAATGGCTTTATTTTTGCTCCGGTAGACCACACTGCATGTCAGGCAGAAGGGTGACCTGAGTTTGAGACCCCGGCTGACACAAGGTACAACAGATAGCAGTGGTGATGGGGAAGAAAGGGTCACAGCCAGGCGAGCGTGTGGGATAGCGCCTCAAGGGTGAGCTGAAAACAGGCAAAGGGCTGAGAAGTCCAACCCAGGAGCCAGGCGGGAGGCCCCCGAGAGAGGCCCCAAGACGAGCCGCAGCCTATGTTACTCGATAACAGTTGGTACAAAGGGGGGGGTACTTGGCATGGATGGGGGTTCTCTGCAAAGGCAGGATCTGAGCCAGGTGTGGTGGTGCACGCTTGTAATCCCAGGTCTTGGGAGGCTGAGACAGGAGGATCACAGGTTCACAGCCAGCCTCAGGTACTTAGTGAGGCCCTCTGCAACTTAGTGAGACCCTGATTCAAAATAAAGAATAAAAAATAGGGCTGAGGGTGTAGCTTGCAGGTACAATGCCCCTGGGTTCAATCCCCGGTACTGCAAAAAAAAAAAAAAAAAAAAAGTCAGGATCTGTGGCTTGTCTTAGAGCAAGGGAAGAGGACCCCAGTAGGGGTGGGGCAGGGACCCCATCAGGACACCAGGGTGTGGGTTCCAACTTATTATAAGAACCATCTATTTCCCCCAAAGAGAAGCAGTCTAGGGGAGCAGAGGACCCCATCCCTGGTGGTTTTCCAGGTCGTTCCAAGGCTGCATCACCGCAGACAGATGCTGCAGACAAGGGCTGGTCACTTCTACACGCTGCCAAGGGCTCGGTCAGTTCTGAGCCGTCCAAATCCAGGGACTCCAAGATGCAATGACAAGTGCAATGACAGGTGAGTTTACGAGGCAAGGACTTCCCTGGGGAGGATGGGCCGAGTCTCTCAGTGTCCTGAAACCTTCTAGAAGCACATGAGGGAATTATAAATAGCCTGATTGGTGGCCTGTATAGAATACCCCCAAGCTCCACCTCCTGTGGCTCAGTTGCTGGGCAGCGGCCTAGGCCTGGAAGGCCAGCTTCAGATTCCAAAGCAGAGAAGGTCTCAGCTGAAGCCCCTACTCACCTCCTGGCAGCGGGGGGAGGTGCTGGAAGTGGTCTGCGGCCCCTTGCAAGGGGAACAGGAAAGAGGCACACGCTAATTTAAACAGAAACCAGTTGGAGTTCTTTCTGCATTTTAAGGGGTGAGAGAATATAATTCATATCTGTAAAAATAAATCTCCCTCTGCAGTCTCATTGGTTCAGAGGCCACTTGGACCAGGGAAGGAAATCCCCCTCGCCACTGCTCTGCCCTGCCCTGCCCTTGGCACAGGGCGGCCCTGAGAAACAATGGCGTGCAGAGGGTGCTCAGCCTGTGGACAGCCCTGAACCAGGAGAGGAAGGGGAAACTGCTGGGGGGGAGGGGGTCTTTTAGGAATGTCGACGTGCAACTGGGGATTGAACCCAGGGGTATTCTACCTCCGAGCTACACCCCCAGCCCTATTTTTTATTCTTTATTTTGAAACAGGGTCTCACTAAGTTGCAGAGGGCCTCACTAAGTAGCTGAGGCTGTCCTCGAACCTGCGATCCTCCTGTCTCAGCCTCCCAAGTACTGGGATTACAAGCGTGCGCCACCATGCCCTGCTGAAATTGTTCTTTTTATTAATTTAGGGAAAGTAGGTTTCTCAAGCTAGTCTAGGGGAGGGGTGAGGAGCACCGAGGGGGAGGGAAGAGAAAGAGACAGCAGACCTCAGCAGCTGGACGGGCCATGCCGATCCTGCAGCAGAGCCTGAGACAGCACCCAGTCGTTTGTGGGTGGTGTCCTGGGAAGGAAAGGATCGGGCTATTGTCAGCAGAGCGGTGTGGGTGTGGGAAAGGTCAGCCCACCCAGTGGGTCACGAGGAAAAACTCAAGCCCCGCAGAACCCGAATGTATTCGTAGACGGTGAACCCTGGGCTTCCAACATGTTTGTAATGGGGGCTCGAGACATTTAAAAATATGGCACCCAGAGCCCCTCGATGGGTGCACCCCAGGGCACCAGACATCTGGGTCAGCCTGGAAGCAACCTCAGGATGACAGAAGCTAAATCTGAGCCCCACTGAATGGGTTAGAGCAGCCCGGGGGGGGCTCAGGTTAGCTCCGAGGCACCAGATGTCCTGGGTCTCTTCCTGGGTGCCCCAGAAATCCAGAACTGGATCCACCTCCACCTCAGCCACCATTCAGGCTAGCTTCAAATCTGACTCTGTACAGGGGTGCACCCGGGCTGGGGGGTCGCCCTGAGAACCCATAGCCCTAGGTCTGAGTCTGTCTCACATGTTTGGGCCGTACGTATCCTGCAGCCAGGCTGGAATGGAGTTGAGACGGTAGCTGTGCCGTCCTGGCAAGGGGGAGGGCTGCTGGTAATGTTTCTGGGCCCAGAGAGGGCGACTCCCTTGCCAAGGTGACCCAGCAGCAACCCCTGGGCTTGAAGCCCAGGCGGGTCCAGGGCAGAGGCCCAGCCGGCGTGCCAGGACTCTGCCGGAGCAGAAGTGAGGCCCTGGCCCGTGGGCACACAGTCGTGACTGTCCCCAGCTCCTTCACATGCCTGCCATTACAAGCTTAGTGGACGATCACTAAGCGCTGCGCCGGGAGGACGCCCATTGCACGGATGAGCAGGAGGAGGCGGGCTGAGTCGTGGACAGAGCCCACCCTGCAACAGCCATCTCTTTGCCGCCAGGAAGCATCTTCCCAGCTGTGCGCATGCCCCCGACGGAGTAGAGCCACCTTTAGCCAATCCCCCAGCGGCTCTGAGCAGAGGGCCTGGCGCGAGGTCTGCGCTGCCCGCTGCTGAGGAGCGCATGCGTATGGAGGGGCCACCCAAGCTCAGAGGGCTCCAAGGCCGGCCCCCAGCGGGGTGACCCGTGGACCTCGCCGCCTCACTGGGGTGCATCGAGGGTGCTCCTAGGGCCTGTCTGAGAGCCAGTGAGCGACACACAATGGTGTGGGGGTCTCAGGCCAACTGCTCTGGAACGGCCCCGAGGGTCCCCCACCCCGACGTGCCCACCAGGACTGGGCACGCCAGGCACTTCCTGTCCCCTCCCACCTTCAGCCACAGCCAGAGCCCCCCTCCTCTCCCCGCCTCTCCCCTCCCCCCCTCCAGAGCCCAGATACCCTGTGCCGGGCCACCACCTCCCCAGTCCCCTTCCCAGAGAAGCTGACACCGAGGACTGGCTCAGGCCCTGCACAGCGGGCACTCACTCGTGGTGGAAAGGACTGTGTCCATTTCAGGGAGTCCCTGTGTCACCCCGAAATGCGGGCCAGCAGGCCACAAGGCTGGCCTAGGAGCTCCCCAGGACTGGGCGGGAAGCCCCCCAAGGCAGGGCTATGGGAGAGGGGGGTCCGTGGGTGGTGAAGGCATTGGGAGCTTTGGGAGGTGGGACAGAGGAGGCCCAGCCAGGGGCATGGGGTCCTCTTCAGGTCCCATTTGTGCTGCAGCCCGAGCTGTCCCAGGAGAGGGGCTCCTCCAGCCCCACATGCTCTGGGGGAGCACAAGGAGGCCAGGGCGACAGTACAGCAGCTTTATTGACCAGACTTGTCACAGCAGAACACAGCAGAGGCGGGCCCTGTACAACCCGGCCTGGTCAGGGGTCTGGCTCCCCGAGCCAGTTCTGGGGACCTCAGCGTCTCCCACCCCGGACCCCTGGAGCCCAACCCTGCCCCTGCTCCGGGCCCTCTTTAGTGAGGGGCCGCAGGGGCCAGGGGCTGGTCCTGGAGGGGCTGAGAAGGTGGGAGGGCCCAGAGCAGTGCGGCACCGGGCACATGCCTGCCCCGGCAGCCGGCAGGAGGTGAGTCGTGCAGGGCGGTGGGGGCGTGCGGGCGGCGGCCAGGCTCACCACACCGAGCACTTGTGAGCGGGGTTCATGGGCGAGTCCTTGGGGCAGTGGAAGGCCCGGCCGAACTCCTCAAACTGGGACACGCTGCCCAGCACCCTGGGGAGGGAGGAGAGACCCAGGCGGTGTGGGCCCAGCTGCTGGGGTCGACCTCCGCCCCTTCCTGCCCCCCTGCGCCCAGCCCAGACCCAAGACACGAGGTCCTGTAACGTACCTGTAGTGCTCAGGTGCGTGCTTGTCGGTCAGCACCTGCAGGTAGATGGACTGCGACCGCCGCTTGATGCACCAGTTCTGGACCCCCGAGGGGGAGGAGAGAGGAGGTGAAGCCAGGCATCCACCGTCCACCCCCACAGGTAAGGCCTCACGGCCCCCGCCAGAACCCAAGGGCCGTGATCCCTCAGGGGACTTGTGACCGGAGGTGGCTGGACTCCTAGGGCCGACCGCCCAAGGGGTGGGACAGCGTCTGGGGTGGTACGCGCGCCCCCAGCCCACCTGGGCAAAAGCAATGAAGAACAGCTGGTCGTGCGTGTACTTCAGCCGGTGCAGGGGGTGCTCCGGGCCGTGCTCCCGCACCCACTTCTGATAGGCCTGGGGATGCAGGGAGCCTGCGGCTGCTATTCTGCCCTGCGCACCACACGGCCGCCCCGCCATCCTCCACCCAGCCCCAACCTGGGGCGCTGGGCTCAGGGGAAAGCCAGCCCCCCTCCAGCCCCAGCCCAGCCCTGAAAGCCAGGCCTGTGACCCCTTTCCTCTCCCAGTGGACACTAAACTGGTACAGGCCCCAGCCCAGCCCAGGCCAGAGCTGTGCAGGATGGGCAGGGAGGGGTGGCGATGACTCTAGTCATGGCAGGGGGGGCTCACATAGTAGGCCAGCTTGAGGCCACCCATGTCTGCGATGTTCTCGCCGAGCGTGTGCTTCCCGTTCACCTGCCAGAAGGGAGGAGGCGGGCATTGCATGGAGCCTGCTGGTCCCCCGTGGACCTGGCTATCCTGGGCCCTACCCCAGCCCACCCTCTGTCTCCTCCCTTTCCCAGGGACTTTGAGGGGGGCCTTCTTCCCCCCCCACACACACCCTACATATCAGCATGAGCGCCCTGTGTGCTATTGCGTGGAACCCCAAGCATGTACGCAGGCACATGAGCACGGGCTCGTCTGGACACATGTGTGTGCAGGTGAGTGTGCGAGCACAGGAGTGCCCGTGCCCGGGGGTGGGGGGCAGGGGCCTCACCCGCTGGTTGTACACAGTGAAGTTGTCATAGAGGCGGACGATGCACTCGGCCTTGCGCAGGAAGCGGCTGTAGGAGGCCTCTGTCCACCAGTGCAGCAGGTTCCCTGAGCGGTCGTACTGGCCTCCTGTGGGCATAGGAAGGACGGCTGAGGCTGACCCTAAGCCCAGGCTGGGAACACAGCCCCTCCCTCCCCACCTACTCCATCAGCACCCATCCTGCCCCCTGCTGCTATGCCTCCTCCCCTAGCCACCCCCCCCGTACCCCAACAGGCCTCACCCCAGTCATCGTAGCCATGGGTCAGCTCGTGCCCGATGATGGTGCCAATGCCCCCAAAGTTCAGAGACCTGGGACCGTGGCAGCAGGTCAGGCCCCAGCCCTCCACTGCCGTCTAAGAGCCCCACACCGCTGCCCGGGCCCCTGGAGGCCCCCAGCCAGATGAGGAGGTGAGCAGAGAGGCCACAGAGGCATCCACGAGATCCCCCTGGGCGCTCATGCCCCGGCTCATCACGGGCTGTGTGAAAGGGGCCAACATGCCCGGCTGCCTTTTGGGAAATAATATCTAACAAAGCTGGCCGGAGCATAAGACAGGGTTGGGGGTGACAAGAGGAAAACAGAGGCACCCGCACAGGGGGTTGGTCTCCCTCCTCATCGCCAGGGTTCCTAAATAACCAAGGATGAAGTGAGACCATAGGGACCCAGCGTCTGCAGCTGTTATGATCCACCCAGGTTCTGCCCACCCCTCAATCTGCAAACAAGTCCTACTAGGGGACCCCCGCCCCCACCCTGGCCAGACACATCCAGGGCAGGTTCCCTACTCACTGCGGGAAGTCGGGGTCATACAGCGTGGGCTGCAAGATGCCAGCTGGGAACACTGAAGGGGGCGTGGTCAGTGGGAGGCACGCCCACTTCCGGGCCCCACCCCCTGGTCGGGAAATGCTGCCTTACCCATCTGATTCTTGTTGGGTAGATAGTAGGCGTTGAGCGCTTGTGGGGGGAGCAGCCACCTGTGGAAGGAGGCTGGAGTCAACTGGGGGCACGCACCTGCTCCCCCATGATGCTCATATCCCGTCCTCTCCCTCAAAGGCTGTCCTAATGGCCCAGCCACAGCCGCCTCCTGACCTGGCATCCTCTGGACCGTCACCCTGCTGCCCCACCTCAGCCCTGGGCAGGCTTGTGCACCCCCACTCGGCCTGGCTCTGGGGTGTCTGCTCTACCCCAAGGCCTTGGTGAGAAGCCTTCCCTACACCGCCCCGCTCGGGGCCACGGGGCCAGACACTCACGTTGACTTGTCCACTTCCTGCCGAATCTTCTTGACGGACAGCTGGATGCTAAAGCGGATGCTGTTCAAGATGTTCTTGAAGTAGGTCTTCTCATGGACCTCGAACTGCGGGGGGGATGGGCAGGCCAGGCAGGGCCGTCCATCAGCGAGGAGCCAGGAGTCCTTCTCATGGCTGCAGGTGGGCTCCCCTGGGGTCTGGGCAAAGGACCTGGAGAGGCTCACCCACCAGGCTGGGCAGGGCAGGGGGACGGGACCCACCTCGTACTCCTTGTCCACAGCCTCTGGCTTGAGCAGGAGGTCTGGGTAGCCGACCATCACCATCATGTACTGGAGCTGCGGTGAGGGGGCAGTGAGAGCAGTCCAGGGCTCCAGGGACAGCTGCCCTCCAAAAGGGAGGAAGTTCTAGGCCAGCCCGAGCTGGGGGTCGGATGGGGCAGAACAGGCTGGTGGTGGCAGTTCCTCAGAAGCGTCTTTGTCCCTTGTTCTCTCTTGTTAACCCCAGAACCTGGCACCCAACAGGCACTCAGAGTGTTTGTGGAACCCACAACTGGGACTAGAACCCACAAAAGGTTCTATCTCACCTTGGCCCGGGCAGCCGCCTTGGTCTGGGCATCCATCCAGTCTAGCTCCTCCAGGCGCTGGCCCAAGATGTACTTGATGTCTTCCACCAGCTGCTGCACCTGCAGGGTCAGGGCTCGAGGATAAAGACCCATTCCAGCAGGCTCTTGAGCTGGCCCCCAGCACCTAGCACCAAGTACCACTGATTCACTACCACTTCCTAAGCCCAGGGTGCAATGCCAAGAGCCAAGGAGACACCTAGGAGGTGGGGAGCCACAACTGCACCCTGAAAACCAACTCCCAGCCTAGAAGGGGAAACTGGCCAAGCACAACCCTGGGCATTCTTAAGGCCCCGCCGTAAGGGCAGGCAGGAGGTTGGCAGAGAGGGATGTAGCATGGAGACTCCCTGAGGAGGAGGCCTGGTAAACCTAAGAGAGGACTGAGCCCTAAGCGGAGCCTAGGGCCCAGCTACAGGGAGGTGTGTGGGCTCCCTGCCCCCCACACCCAGCTCCGCACCTGGACCCCCATCAGCCCCCGCCCGAGGCAGCCTGACCTTGGCTTTGCTGGCAGCTGAGAAGTGCTCATGAACAAAGAGGGCGCCAAGCGCCATGCCAAAGTGCCGGTTGGCCTGGCCCAGGCAGACGCGGGCCAGCTCCTGGGGCTTGTCGCTGCCCTCCATCTCCCGGGCCAGCTCGTGCAGGGCCTCGCGGAACGGCGGGGACAGGTGCTCGCTCAGGACCACCACCACACGCCACACCAGATAGTTGTGCAGGATCCTGGGGGCCGGGAGAAGCAGGGGTGCACAGACAAGCATGGACGTGGGCCCCCCGGGAAACACGTGCCTCCTCCCCGGGGATGGACCCAGTCCACCCTGCCTTGCAGAGAAAGATGATTCCAGGCGTGGGCTATGCAGAGTCCAACCCGAAGTGTCCCGAGCCCCAGTCACACAGTAAGACACAGTCCTGCTGCTGAACAGAGCTCCCACTTCCTGACTGGCTAGGGGAGGGGACCAGGGAGCAGGGTCCAGGCTGGCGGTCTGCACCCACCTGTGGGGTGTGGAGTGGATGAGCTGGGACACCTGCTGCATGTAGTCCGTGGCCAGCAGCACCACCTCGTCGTCCTCTGAGAAGTCCTCCTGGAAGATCTGGTCCAGAAGCCACTTCCACTGCAGCTGTGGGCGGGCAGGAGGGGACCACAGAGGACAGGGCGGCTCAGGGAGAGGCAGCGG
>PVLC010036148.1:0-15964 GCA_004027655.1 Graphiurus murinus
TTTTTTTTTTTTTTTTTTTTTTTTTTTTTTTTTTTTTTTTGTTTGCGGTACTGGGGGTTGAACTCAGGGGCATTCCACTTCCGAGCTACATCCCTAGCCCTATTTTTTATTCTTTATTTTGAAATAGGGTCTCACTAAGTAGTGGAGTACCTCACTACGTAGCTGAGGCTGGTCGCGAACCCAGATCCTCCGGTCTCAGCCTCCCGAATGCTGGGATTACAAGTGTGTGCCACCACGCCCGGCTTGATTTTGTTCTTCTTTATTGCTGAGTAAAATTCCATTGTGTACATATCCCATAGTTTTGTAATCCATTCATCTGTCGATGGACATCTTGGCTGCTTCCATAGTTTGGCTATTGTGAATTGTGCAGCTATAAACATAGATACACAGGCGTCGGTCTGATAGTTTGGTTTCCATTCTTTTGGGTAGATACCCAGAAGTGGTATTGCTGGATCATATGGTAGGTTCATTCCCATACATCTGAGGATCCTCCATACTGTTTTCCAAAGTGGTTGCACAAATTTACATTCCCACCAACAATGTATTAGGGTTCTCACTTCCCCACACCCTCACCAGCAGTTGTTGTTCATGTTTTTTATGATTGCCATTCTGATTGGAGTTAGGTGAAATCTCAAAGTAGTTTTGACTTGCATCTCTCGGATTGCCAATGATGTGGAACATTTCCTCATATATTTATTGGCCATTTGTATTTCTTCTTTTGTGTAGTGTCTATTTAGATCCTTTACTCATTTTTGATTGGTTTATTTGCTTTCTTAGCTGTGACTTTCTTGAGTTCTTTGCATATCCTAGATATTAGACCTCTATCTGAAGAGTAACTGGCAAATATCTTCTCCCACTCTGTAGGCACTCTGTTGAGGTTCTTGATAGTTTCCTTTGCTGCACAGAAGCTGTTCAGTTTAATGCAATCCCATGTATTGATCTTCCTTCAAGTTACTTGTGCTTTTGGGGTCTTGTTGAGAAAGTTTTTACCTGTGCCTGTGTGTTGAAGTGTTGGGCCTATGTCCTCTTCAAGTAGCTGTAAGGTCTCTGGCCTTACAGGTCTTTGATCCACCTTGAGTTGACTCTTGTGCAGGGTGAGAAAGCGGGGTTTATTTCCATTTTCCTGCATATGGTTAACCAGTTTTGCCAACACCATTTGTTAAAGGGCTATCTTTTTTCCAGTGTAAAGTTTTGGCTCCTTTGTCAAAAATCAGTTGACTGTAAGCCTGTGGGTCTGTTTCTGAGTCTTCTATTCTGCTCTATTGGTCTATGTGTACGTTTTTGTGCCAATACCATGCTGTTTTTATTACTGTGGCTTTGTAGTAGAGTTTGAAGTCAGATATTGTGATACCTCACTCATTTCATTTAAACACATTTAGTAAGTGAGAAACCTAAGTTAAAGGATAGGTGTATTTTTTTTGCTAAAAATGTTCATACAGTTTTAAAAGTTATAGTAGCACTTTATCCTATTCTAGCAACATATTTGAGATTTAATCCTAATACAACCTCATCATCATGAAGATTTTTTTAAGGTCTTTTTTTTTTCCTTGTTAAATTTTAGCTATTCTGTTGAGTATATAGTAATATCTCATTGTGATTTTTAATTTGCATTAAAATTATAATGCTGACAAATAATAATGCTGAGTAACTTTTCATTGGATTATGGGACATTAGGATATCTTATTTATAAATTTATTACTCAAGTTATTTACCTACTTTAATAAGTTGATTTTTAAATTATTAAGTAATGTTCTGCATATATTCTGGATTTCAGTCCCTTCTTAAATACATGCAATGTTAGTATTTTCCTAATTTCTAGCATATCTTTTTACTTTATAATATTTTGTTCTATTTTAGTAGAGGATTTTAGTTTTGTTGATGCCCAATTTATTGTTTTATTTTATAGTTAACATAAATTTTGTTCTAAGAAATATTTTCTTAACCCAAGGCCATACAATCATTTTATTATATTTTCTCTTATAAGTCTTACAGGTTTATTTTTCACATTTGGATATATGGTCCATCTCAAATAAAATATGTATGTATGGTGTACTTTAGGAGTGTTTTAGGTTGATTTCTCCCAAAGGTGGTTCCTGAGGTAATAATTCAGTGCAAGTTATTTCTTAAGGTACTTTTAAGAGTTCCCAGGATAAATATATATATGGTAGTGAGGAAGTATGATAGAAAAGAGAAAGAAGCCAAGCAAGGATGCCATTCCAAATGAAATACTTAATTGAGTTTTTCTTAAAAGAATCTCTAGAGTATAATTATACCACAGAAATATCTGTTCTTGAGGTAAAGAATCTAGGCTTGTGTCTCCTACTACTAGTAACCCACTAGCTGCAGGCTACCTGAATGAAAGGGAATGATATCTTCCAGGTACTTTTGATTCTTTTTAGGATTTTGGAAAGGTGAGGTAAATTCCCAAGGGCAATCACTGAAGAATCTCAGGTTTAATACCTTAGAAAATCATGAAGAGCAGAGAAAGTGGTGTTTTTAAAGAAAGTGGTGTTATTAAAAAAATCCAAAGAAATATGAATGGGACACCAAGAGTATCTGCTATAGAATTAATGCTCCTTCCTCATTCTTACACAGATAGCCAGCTTCTCCACAGCCATTTGAGAAGATCTTCAAATGGCATGGTTGCCTTCGCATATCAAGTGAGGAGTTATGAATGTGTTTTTTTCTACTGTCTATTCTAATCCATTGATTTATTTATCTTTTCACTCACTAATATCACACTATCTTAATTACTGTGATGACTTAAACATCATCTCAGTTTTTAATGTTCAGTAATCTCATAGCTATTGTGCATCTTTGCATTATTATAAATTTTAGAATTGAATTTCTAATGTCTTACCACAGTCCTGCTGTGTTTTTATTAATATTACATGTAATCTATAGATCAACTTGCAGAGGACTGTAATTTAAGTATAGTCTCTGAATCTATGAATGTGGTGTATCTCTCTATTGTTAGGGTCTTCTTTAATTCTTTTTAGCAATATATTATAACTTAAATATAGTATTATTGCATATCTTAATTTATTACTATGTCTTCATGTTTGTAGTATTACTATAAGTGAAACTGTTTTGCTATTTTCACTTTCTCATTGTTGGTTGATACTATACAAACACTCAATTAAATTTTAAATATTAACCTTATATATCACTGCTATGCTAAATTCGCTAATATTTTTGCAGTCCTTATTAAATGGACTTCTTCATTTATGATACTTCAGGACTCTAATATATGTTATAGCTTTAATAATATAAATCTACCTTTTTGCTACATTTATTTTTTATCTATCTATTCCAATCAGATAGTATTTACAGGAAAAGGGGAAAATGTCACAGTGGCTCCTTTTATTTTTGATCTGACAAAGTTTGTCTTTTTTGTCATGTTTTCTCATGGACACTGATATGACTAAATAATTTTGGTGAGTTTTATGAGTCTTAACATGCTTTCTATCACGTTTATAGCACATGATCAACTGGACAGCCGTAAAGCAGGCACATTCTAGGGATCAAGAGATAGATGTTTTCTCAAAGGGCTGGGATTGAGGTCATGTAAAAATGTTCCTTATTTCCTACCCCTGTTATTTGTATAATTCTAAACAACTTCTGTTTGGCTTAAAGCTTTTTCAAATATGAATCCAAAAAAAGTTTAATTTTTACAATGATATTTACTATATTGTAGCTTTATATTTGTAAATATTCAACTTTCACTATTCAGCAGAAAATCAACTATCTTTTATATGCTGATGTGCTTTGGGAGTAATCTTATTTTTAAAATATATTTGCATAAACACAACACTCATTTCCATAGGTATCAATGAATATGTGTGCATGCTTATATCCACAACGAATGATTTTTTTTTTTCTTTTTGTTTTTTTTGCGGTACTGGGGATGGAACCTGGGGACATTCTACCTCTGAGCTACAGCCTCAGTCCTATTTTTTTTTTAATCTTTATTTTGAAACAGGGTCTCACTAAGTTGCGGAGGGCCTCACTAAGTAGTTGAGGCTGGCAGCGAACATGGATCCTCCAGTCTCAGCCTCCCAAATGCTGGGATTACAAGTGTGCACCACCATGCCCGGCCTCACAATGAATGATTTATTAATAATAAAAAAACTTTATAAAATACTATCATTTATTATAAACTCCTTTAGTTAAAGGTTATAATTAGATACCTATTTTTTTTTTCAGTACTGGGGATGGAACCCGGGGCATTTTACCTCCAAGCTGGCTGTGAACCCGCAATCCTCCTGTCTCAGTCTCCCAAGTACTGGAATTATAAGCGTGCGCCACCATGCTCAGTTTAGATATCTAATATTTTAATTCAACATATTAATTAAAGAGTATATTTTAGTGAGCTCACACATTCTTTTGATACTGTGTGTATGTGTGTATTTGTGTGTGTGTTACTAGGATTGAACTTACTGACATTCTACCTCTGAGCTACACTCCAGTTCTATTTTAT
The DNA here is from genome assembly GCA_004027655.1 of Graphiurus murinus. NCBI lineage: Eukaryota > Metazoa > Chordata > Mammalia > Rodentia > Gliridae > Graphiurus > Graphiurus murinus. The sequence continues at coordinate 4,481 of PVLC010036148.1, forward strand.
ATTTTGAAACAGAATCTAAATTGCTGAAAGTCTTGCTAAATTGCTGAGGCTAGCCTCAAACCTACAATACTCTTGTCTTAGCCTCCTAAGTACTGGGATTACAAACATGTGCCACAGCATCCATCTTGTTTGGCACTTTTGAGGACATATATTGCATAGTTATAATTCTTTAAAAACTCAGTATCTTGATGTAAAAATATCCGTATAAGGAGCAAAACCAGAGCAATAGAAAAGAGTCAAATGTATTTCAGTCTTTATGTCTTATTGTGGGTTCAAAAAAAGAATGAAATTATTGTAAATTGTAGAGATTGAGAAAGATTTCTGGTAAAAAAAAATAATGTATCTTGTGAGTATAGAGAACACACAAAAAATCATCAAACATAAGCAAAAAGCATGAACACATCCTAGATGGTACATCATGCTCCAGTGACAGGCTTACCTTGTGTACAGTATAGTTCAAAACTATTGGAATTCAGGTAAGTTAGGGCAGATATTAAAGGATTTTAATGGTAGATTAAAGAACATTTTGTGTATTGTCAATATATAGAATTAGTATGTTTTGAAAATTGCACACTTCCTAACATTACCTATTGAATATGTTCCTTTAATTATACTTCATTTAGCTGTGTGTTTAAACATTATCTTCTGATTGCTCCTAAAACCAAAATGTTATAATTATAATTATGCAAAATCTGATCAAATATCAAACAATTATAATCGTTCCTCAATGTGTATTTATATTGCATTGAAATAAAATGAATTGATTTCAAAGATATCAAAGAATACACAAATTGAGTTAATGTTGTGCTATGAGTAACATATATTCTGAGTCCATGAATTTTTCTATTATGTCTTCTCTCTCTCTCTCTCTCCATCTCTCTCTCTTCCTCTGTCTTGTTCACTCTCTCTCATCTCCGTATCCTCTTCATTCTCCTTCTTTTTTCTTCTACTTTAGAGTTGATTATACCATGTTGCTATGTTCCTATATTCCATGGTTAACAACAGACTGAATTGATTGGCATATTTTCTTCTTTGTTACTGTGTATTTCAAATTATTTTCAAAAGTTTGAAGTGAAATAATGAAACATGATGTACAAAATTAGGGTATGAGAGAAAATGCACATTGCCATAAGATGATGGCATATAAGGATACAATAGTAATTAGTCATTAGTTTCATCAATATTAAAGATAACAATTGTGTTTTTTTTAATCATTTTGCAACTAGCATTTCTGGCATTCCATGCTCCAAAATCATAGCTATGAGGAAATGTGGTGTGGAGTTTTGAAATTTGTCAGGATGGAGGATACTATATTGGTTCATTATTATAATTAATACAACGAATTATTGCTAGGAGTGGTGGTACACACTTGTAATTCTAGTACTTGGGAAACTGAGACAGGAGTATCACAGGTTGGAAGCCAGTCTTAGCAACTTAGCAAGGCCCTCAGCAACCTAGTTAGCCCTTGTTTCAAAATAAAATAGGGCTGAGGGTATAGCTCAGTGGTAGAATGCCCTGGGTTCAACCCCCAATACCACAAAAAACTAAAAATTTAAAAAATTAATTTTTGTCAAGGAAAATCAAATGGAACATGGAAACATATTGTTGGATATAATCTTTCATTTAGTGACATTTAGAATACTAGGAGTCTATCTATGTTATAAAACACTTGTATACTTATGATTCCTTGGTTCTGAAGCAATGTTAATCCATGGAACTCTTCAACATCCATCAGTCCAGAGGGCATGGTGTTTTATTTTAGTGCTTAAAAACATTCTTCTAAGCTGGACATGGTGGCTAACTCTTGTAATCTCAGTACTTGGGAGGCAGAGACAAGAGGATCACAGGTTCTCAGCCAACCTCAGCTACTTAGTGAGGTCCTCTGCAACTTAGTGAGACCTTGTTTCAAAATAAAAAATAAAAAATAGGGACAGGGTGTAGCTCAGAAGTAGAATGCCACTGGATTCAGTCTCTGGCATCACACACACACACACACACACACACACACACACACACACACACACACAAAACAAAAACAAAAAACAGGCTTCTATATACTTACAAAGAGACTGTTTGAGTCATTTACTAATTCAAGAAGGTCCAGTCAACAAAAGAGGGAAAAAGCTTTTTTTAAAAGATAGTCTTACCATTACAATGAAATTTACCTGGGAATGATAGGAAGAATTAACTTTTAGCTGATTCTGAATCATTTGCCTAAAAATAAGGAAATACTTAACCAATGGCCAAGGACATCCCCAAGAATAAAGTACACAGAGTCAGGAAAGTCTGTAATGTTTTAAGTACATGTTATGATTCCATTTTGGAAAACTTAGCTGTGTAAGTTTGTAGACAGGAAACCTACTCTGGGCTGTGAAGAATATAAGTGTGCATCCCTGCTGCAGTTTCCTGAGGGAAGACCTGCCAAGCATAGACAGTTTTTGTGGTTATAATTTCACTGTGTTGAATTGAGGCTACACTGTTTATTGGTAAAGGATTAAATGTTAGAATTGTAATTATCTATATCTAAAGATAGTCCACAGTCCATGTCTACAATATGGTTATTTAGTGTTTATTTCTCAAAAGGTTCCTGAGAGAAATAGATGATAGGGCACATAAAAGTCCCTAATGGTTTAGCTTGAGGCTCCCTTTTCCTGCTTCCTACCTCTCTCACTTCTTCATCTTTCTTTCACTCCTACTCCTATCTCCCCAATTCTTTTTTTTTTTTGCAGTACTGGGAATTGAAACCAGGGGCATTCTACCTCCAAGCTACACCCCCAGTCCTATTTTTTATTCTTTATTTTGAAACAGGGTCTCACTAAGTTGCAGAGGGCCTCACTAAGTAGCTCAGGCTGTCCACAAACCTGGATCCTCCAGTCTCAGCTTCCCAAGAACTGGGATTACAAGCATGTGCCACCACACACAGCCCCAATTCTTCTTTATTTCTTTTTTCTCTCTTTCTTTGCTTAAAACTTTCTAACACTTCTCATTTTCCAGCTTCCTTTGTCGTCAGGGACATTCTACCTCTGAGATACCCTTCAGCCCTTTAATTTTTTTTTTCTTTTTAGTTTTTGAAACAAGATATTACTAAGTTGCCCTGTGGTAGCCACAAACATGTGATCCTCTCGTTTTAGCTTCCCAAGTACTGGGATTACAGGTGTGTACCTTCGAATATTTTTATAAAGAACCCACAACACTCCAGGATTTGATTTTTGTCCTTGGTGCTGCTAGAATGCATATTTGGTCAACTACAACATCATCTGCCATGTTTTCCAGAAGTTGCAGATATGTAGAGATCCTTGAAACCTTAATATATCATGCTGCTACATCTGATAAAACAAGAATGTAGGATCAGGAATAAAAGATGATTTCTTTTTCATGCTCTAGCAGGATTTCAGCAAGGGAAGTAGTTTCTTTATCATTTAGACTCTTCATCATTTAGTCTCCAGTCTAAAGTTCCTGCCATGTGTTCCAGGCTCTTCGCTAATTCATAGAATAAAATGCCTATGCTACAGTTGGTGAACATTTACATTGCCTTACACAGTAAGTTAGGATATGAGCATTTATTAGACAGTTATAACTGTTCAAAACCCACTAGAGATACATTTGCTTTAGTTTAAGGGTTGCACATTTCCCTATAAATGGCTTGTTGTGAATAATGTAAATGTGCATCCCTGAGAATAAATTAAATACATTTCCTGATATTGTTAATGTGTTAGAACAGTTGTGCCATAAATCAATTGAATAGCATTTATAGATTACAATACTCTATCTAGGCCAAGCTTGTAAATATCTGTGTGACTCATATTCCATGATTTGCAACCCTCTAAAGGAAACCATAGACATTTTTCCTTTTTTTTCTTTTCCTTCCTCTTCTTTTATGATATCTACAAACATCGAGCTCAAAAAATTCATTTTGAATGCTTTAGTAAAGCATTACCTTTCATTTTTTTCATACTGGGAATTGAACTGCAGGGTTTTCTACATCTGAGCTACATACCTCACTAAACCACTGAGGCTGACCTCAAACCTGCAATCCTCCTGTCTTAGTCTCCCAAGTACAGGGGATTACAGGCATGTGTCCCCATGCCCAGCTAAGCTTTACTTTTTAATAGAAGTTACAGGATTTTGTGTAACAAGAAGAAATCAACTAAAAGCATATGGAGTGGCTCTTGCTGCATGTAGTTGGGTCACCATTCTTGAATCCCTTTTCTATACCAAGCTATCCTTGGAAGACTCAGGCACTCCCTTCAGACTCATGGCCATGCCGGGAGTGACAACTTTCTTACACTTCTCAGTTTCCAGCTTCCTTTATCCTCTGTATTCTCCTCCCTTCTTCTTACTTCTCATTTCTTTACCTCTCTTCCTCCAATCCCTATGCACAGAAATACCTGTACACATACAGATAAAAACATTTATCATCTTGTGGGAACCAATCCAGGCACATTTTTCTCTGCTCCAGCCATAATCAATTTCATTAGAACTCCAGACATATCAGAAGCAAAATGAGGACTCATCTTTGAAACAATATAGACCATCAGTTTCAGTTTATATCCTTGAACCCATTCTTCAGAAGTAGAAGGGAATTTAAAAATGAACAAAAGTAGTGTTTCTCTGTTCTAGGTATTTTGTATTCAATATATCACTTAATACATACAGTAGAACATTATTGGCACCTGTTTATTAGTGGGGAAAGTGAATTTTATAGAAATGAAATACCTAATCAAATTCATAATATTTTAGTTTGAAGGATCAGAATTTGAAAATGAGCCTCATTCAAATCCAGCATCTATATTATTTCCATTCCCCTTAATTGTTCCTAACTACAGCAAGCTATTTCAATCTAATGAAAATTAATTATACCTATTTGATAGAGTACTCTGAAATTTTAGGTCCAGGAACTGTGTTTGGATTCTAGATTCACAGGGGCCTTGGCCCTCCCATGTGTAACTATGTTGCCTTCATTCACCATTTTCTGGCACTATTGGTTTCTAGCATAAAAGAACACACTATGCTACTTGAGGGAAAATCACAGAAATCATCTTTCAACACATTGTGAGTCTCTGAGGCTGGATTGATAGAGAATGGTGAATGCTTGTGAGGGGGAGTTCCTGTGTGTGCTGCAGATCTGCACCTACCATCCCCAAAGACCCTGCTCAGCAGCCTTGCCCTCCCACTCCAGTCTCATTCTCATCAGTGTTGTGCTCGACCAGTTTCCAATTTGTTTCTGGTGACATGTGATCGAATTGCTCTGACCTTTGTGTATCCGGTGATGAGTTGGACCTTGATGTCTCTTGGTCTTCATTCCAATGATGCTTTGCTCAACTGCTGTCTCAGAGCACCGTCAGCATGAAGCCCTCCCCTCCTCTGAGGGGATGGACAGTGCCAGTTTATATCTGTAGACCACTTTGTGTTCCTCAAAGGGCTTGAAAATTCATCTCATGGCATTGCCTTCTCATCATTGTGAATCATATAAACACATAAATAAAGTAACCAAGTGCTGGGGGCGTAGCTCAGTGGTAGAGAATTTATCTAGCAAGTCTGAAGCTAACGGTTTGATCTCTAGCATTGCAATAAAAGAATAAATAAATTATTAAATAAATAAATAGATAAATAAATGTAGGTAACTGAGACAAAGAAATGACTTTCATTGCTAGAAGCAGTGGCTTTCATTTTTTAAGAAATAGTCTTCTTCAAGCCGGACGTGGTGGCGCACGCTTGTAATCCCAGCATTCGGGAGGCTGAGACCGGAGGATCCTGGTTCGAGGCCAGCCTCAGCTACCTCGTGAGGCACTCCGCAACTTAGTGAGATTCAGTTTCAAAATAAAGAATAAAAAATAGGGCTGGGAGTGTAGCTCGGAGGTAGAATGCCCCTGAGTTCAATCCCCAGTACCGCAAAAAAAAAAAAAAAAAAATAGTTTTCTTCAGATGATCCCTTCAAAATCAAAATCAGCTAAAAATAGTCTTTGAATTTTTAACTATCTTGCAGGATGGTTTTGACATAGCAGTATCCATATTATCAGATTATCACACAGTGTATTTAGAAGATTTTAGCCACCCATATAGTTTAGAATGGAGACTGAGGACACGTTAAACATTGCTATAATAATCAAATTAGTCTTCTTGGCACTGAATTAATCCTTGTAGAGCAAAAATGTGAAGATCATACTTAACCTACTCTTGATATCCAAGAAATCAGAAAGAAATGGATATCCAGATTTTGGTCTCTGTTCTGTTTGTTAGGCCAAGTGAATCTGAGAAGTTGCTGACACTCTTTAAGCTCAGTTTATTGACCTATAAAAGTTATTATAAGCCAGATGTGGTGGTAACACCTGTAATGCTAGTACTTGGGAGGCTGAGACAGGAAGGTCGCAGGCTTGAGACCAGCCTCAGCAAGTTAGTGATACTCTCAGCCACCTAGCGAGACCCTGTTTCAAAAAAAAAAAAAAAAAATGCTGGGGTGTAGTTCTGAGGTAGAATGTCTTGTGTTCAATCCCCAGTATCACAAAAGATAAAAGATAAATAAAATAAAATGAAAGTGAAAATAATAATTACTAGAACAGCAAATATAATTTTTCTTGGAATTACATATGCTTCAAAAATAAGTAATATCGCAAATGTAAAAGCAACTGTCAGAAGCCAAATTCACTTTTAATAAATATTTCTAATTGTTAATAACTTTCTGAAAGCAAATAAAGAGTTTTCTTCAAGAAGTATGCAAAGAGTGAATATTTCAAGTTTTTAAAGTAGTGAAAATATAAAATTTAATTTTTTGGAAATCACTCCATTTCCCTTTGATCTATGTGAGATTGGTCTTTACTGGCAGTGATATTTCATTATTATGATGGCTATTATTAAAACTTTTAGTACCAAACTACTGTATTACTAGTTTTGAACTCACATGTGTGATCTATAATCTATTTGACTTGTGATTTCTATTTCATCTCAAATGCATGTTTCATGTCCAAGAAGAAAAGGCCAGATTTTCACCTTGAATTTTAAATGTGTATTTAGAGTACATGAAGGTTATCTTACAATTCCTTTGCATCTTCATAAATCTGAAAGTTGGTTATGTGAAAAAAGAATGTGAAATGCATTGACCCCCATGGAGCACCACAGCACTGGTTGCCAGGGAACCTCTGCATAAAATAGCATGTCTGTGAGTTAGAATGGACAGGTGGTCTTTTGTTGATTTTTGTATACTTTTCAACTTTTTAAAATTTATGTATTTATCTCCAAATCTTGACAATTTCCATTTGATTATAACATACATATTACCTTGAAAAAACAACCATGCATAAATTTTAAGTGAATTGTAGTTTCTTAAGGAATGCAGTAATACACATGATCTTATTAAGTTGATCCTTTCCTACTCTATTCTGTAGTTCTGAATATTTATCTTTAGGGTTTTTAAAGTTTAAAATTACTGCATTTATTATATGGCTATAATAAGAAGAAAATAATAATAATTCTGAAATTTCAGATATATGTCCTATGAGTATTTTTTACCTTCAATTAGGTTTTTATAAAAGATGTTAGAGACCATCCTCCCACCTCCCTGATTTTTTCCCTTTCCAAAACACTCCCAAATAAAAAGATCTTTTCTTTTTAATTTCCATGTTTAAAAGCATTCATTAAGTGCATAGCAGTGCTGAGTAAACAACTGTGTGAAATAAGTCTAAGATTTAGAAGCAACTTAAATGCACTGTGTTCTCTTTTCTCCCTGTGTCCCTTCCTGTTGTAGACATCCTGGCACTGGCACTTGGGGCAAGTTATTCAACCTCAATGTTAGAAGAATTGGAACAGGAGTGTACATCTCCAACACTAGTGTGACGATTAACACATGTAAATCATTTATCACAGTGTCTGGTGCATATGTACAGGAGTAAATTTTAAATATTATCACTCAGCCAATATTAAGTGCTTGGTATGTGACAGGTGTTCTCTTGGGCGCTGGGCTGCAGTGGTGAAGAATCCTTGACCTCAAGAATCCTACAATCTAACGAGGAATGCAGAAAATTCTAAACCAATTTCCATAGAGTAGTAGGTATTAAAAGAGGGAAAGCAACAGGTGTCAAGGGAAAGGGTGTGTGTGTGTGTGTGTGTGTGTGTGTTGTTGTTGTTGTTGTTGTTTTTGTCATGTTAGGGATCCAAACCAGGACCTCAGACATACTAGACAAGTGTACCATTGACCAGTTCCCCAGACTATATATTGATTGGAACATTTTACAGTCCCTGGGAGGATCAGAGGACTTCTGCAGGAAGAGAATATTCACCTGGAAATCTAAGAGATGAGTAAGGACTAGTTAGGTAAATTGGAGTAGGGGAGCAATGGAGAAGGAAGAAACAAACAAAAAAGAAAGTTTGAGCAGAGCACCAATGTGACCAGAAATAATGGGCAGGTCTGAGCCCAGGTGCAACCTCTTTGCTTTCACCCCATGTGTGCAACTAAATAGCACTTCTTCCCTGAGCCAGCCAAATCGCTCTGGCCAAGCAAGGGCAACACTCTTTTGAGAAGAAGAATATCCTTGGTGAGGGAGAAAAGGCAAGGTGAAGACACCTTCTAGATGTCCTTTTCCTTTGGTCTATGATGGGATATGGAAACAGAAGAGGCACAAATATTCAGAGGAAAATGTCACAGAAAGTGCCCCAATTTGCTTTTCTGTATCTGGAGAGAGACACTGAGGGCAGAGACCAAAGTATTTGTACTGGGATTCTCATTCCAGATAGCCCTTGGAACCTCTCACAGGCCAGCAGAGCTAGTATAGTCTAGTGGATCCTTTTACTTGACTTAGAGTGAAGGAGGAGAAGCAAGGATCACATGGGAAGGAGAAGGAGGAGGAGGGAAGGAGAGAGAGGGAAAGTGATTGAGATTAAGGTTTGGTCAGTCCTCAATTCAAACTGCAATTGCCACATAAGAACCCTCTAGTGGAACATAAATAGTTCTGAATGTATGCTTCATTTATGTTCATCGGTGTCTTCTGAATATTAGTTTTTCAGTACCATTCATATTTCTTTCTTATCAAAAAGAAATTTCCAAATAAACTCAAATTTACAAAACATTTATACCAGCCGGGCGTGGCGGCGCACGCTTGTAATCCCAGCATTCGAGAGGCTGAGACCGGAGGATCCAGGTTCGCGGCCAGCCTCAGCTACCTAGTGAGGCACTCCACAACTTAGTGAGACTCGGTTTCAAAATAAAGAATAAAAAAAATAGGGCTGGGGGTGTAGCTCGGAGGTAGAATGCCCCTGAGTTCAATCCCCAGTACCGAAAAAAAACAAACAAACAAACAAAAAAAAAAACACATTTATACCTTTATACCAAAAGTTTTTAAGTTTATAACATCCTTTCTCCCTCTCTTTTTTCCCTTTTCTCTCTCCATAGCTCTCTTTTTATTCAGACTTTCTCCCTCCACATATTCATAACTACTATTTTTATGAACTATTTTTGTGTCTATGGGGGGGAGTGTTGGGGATTGAACCCAGAGGTGTTCTACCTGCAAGCTACACTCCCAGCCTTTTTATTTTTTGTTTTGCAAACAGGATCTCATTAGGTTGCAGAGAATCTCGCTATGTTGCTACAGCTGTCCTCCAATCCGTGTTCCTCCTGTCTCAGACTCCCAAGTACTTGGATCACAGGCCTGCACCACCATGCCTGGCTTTTTCTGACCATTTGAGTGTGCATTGTAGGCATCATCCCTTTTAACCCACAATGTTGGTAATTTATTATGCATTCTTAAGTATAGGGATATTCTCTATGATAATCATAGCATAGTAGGAAATTTAAGGCATTTAAAAAATATAACATTGATACAATTCTTAAATCTAATCTAAAGGCCATGTTTTTTTATTCTCAATGCCCTCATCAGTGTCTGCTATAGTAAGTGCAGTTTTTTGATTACAGGATCCAAACTGCATTGCATTAAATAATCACTACTCTTTAATATCTGCTCTTTTGACAAAATGACTTTAACACTCTATAAGAATATAGGCCAGTATTTTGGCCTGTTTCTAGATCATTCTTCTTTCTTTATTCCAAAGATCCAACTGTAACAGACAGGTAACATCCTAGAATTCTGCAATTGGACATGCTGTAGATCACTCCTGTGTTCTTTTGGGTTTTTTTGTTTTTTCTTTTTTTTTAGCATGGATTTTTATACATTTCTTGGGTACAACAGGGTTCATCACACATGTTTGTTGGGTACAAGCTAGTATAGGTAAAGACATCCATGCACACATTTCTCATTAACCCTTCCCCAATTCCCACCCCCCTACCTCCTCCTCCCTCCTTCTCAAGGTCAGTTTAGTGATTGACTTTGATGTGCTCTTGTAAGTACATCATGCTCATTAGGGTGTCTCCCCCTCCTCCCATCACCTTCCGTTAAATCAAATTCTTTGTTACCCTAAGAATTCTCCTTCATCTGGAGTCCCTCTTATGTACCATTTTCTCCCTAGCTTCCACATATTAGGGAGAGCATTTGATTTTTAACTTTTTGTGACTGACTAATCTCACTTAACATAATGTTTTCCAGTCCTTCCATTTCCTTGCAAATAACATGATTTTGTTCTTCTTTAAGGCTGAGTAAAATTCCATTGTGTACATATCCCATAGTTTTGTAATCCATTCATCTGTTGATGGACATCTTGGCTGGTTCCATAGTTTGGCAATTGTAAACTGTGCAGCTATAAACATAGATACACATGCATTAGTCTGATAGTTTGGTTTCCTTTCTTTTGGGTAGATACCCAGTAGAGGTATTGCTGGATCATATGGTAGGATCATTCCCATTCCTCTGAGGATCCTCCATACTATTTTCCAAAGTGGTTGCACTAATTTGCAATCCCACCAACAATGCATTAGGGTTTCTAATTCTCCACACCCTCGCCAGCGTTTGTTTTTGTTTGTGTTCTTGATAGTTGCCATTCTGATTGGAGTTAGGTGAAATCTCAAGGTAGTTTTGATTTGCATCTCTCTGATTGCTAATGATGTGGAACATTTCCTCATACATTTATGGACCATTTATATTTCTTCTTTTGTGAAGTGTCTATTTAGATCTTTTTCCCATTTTTTGATTGTGTTATTTGTTTTCTTAGCTGTGAGTTTCTTGAGTTCTCTGTATATCCTAGATATGAGTCCTCTGTCAGATGAGTAGCTGGCAAAGATTTTCTCCCACTCTGTGGGTTCTCTGTTGAGGTTCTTGATAGTTTCCTTTGCTACACAGAAGCTCTTTAGTTTAATGCAATCCCACGTATTGATCTTCTTTGAGTTGCTTGTGCTTTTAAGGTCCTGTTGAGAAAGTTTTTACCTGTGCCTATGTGTTGAAGTGTTGGGCCTATGCCCTCTTCAAGTAGCTGCAAGGTCTCTGGCCTGACTTCCAGGTCTCTGATCCACCTGGAATTGACTCTTGTGTAGGGTGAGAAAGTGGGGTTTATTTCCATTTTCCTGCATATGGTTAACCAGTTTTGCCAATACCATTTGTTAAAGAG